>CM035407.1:209636282-209651282 GCA_020310875.1 Ceratopteris richardii | reverse complement strand
TAAAAAAAATTATCAAAAAAAAAAAACCAGAAAATTAGAAAACACGATTCTCTGAACAGAATCGCGATTTTCTGTAAAAAGTGTTGTTTTGAAATAACTTTTCAGGGGACTCATGAATTGAAGTGTGAAGAATATTGAGAGAAGGCAAGGACAAAGAATACTCAAAATTTGCACAAGAAAAGATCTACAGAAAAAACACGATTCTCTATACAAAATCGCGATTTTCTGTAAAGAAAATTTTTTTTTTTTTGGAAAATATGGTATATTTGGGTACTTGATACAAGAAAGTGTAGAGGAAGTCATAAAAATTGAGTAAAGTGAAGTCAGATAAGTGAAAGAGTGTGAAAAACTGAAATTTGAACAAAATCGCGACTTTCTGAGTACAAAATCGTGATTTTTTGAGCACTATATAAACAGATAATTGAAGAAAAAACTCATTTGAGAGTGAGAGTGAGTGAGAGAGAGAGTGAGCAGAGCTGCCAGAATCGCGATTTCCAGCAAACAGTGAACTTTGGAACATTTGCACCCAAGGAAGAAAGGTAAGAATCATAACTTCATATTTGAATACATAATTTTTGTTTTTGAGTGAAAAATAACACCAAAAAATAGAAAAATCAGAGGAGGACAGAATCGCGATTTTCTGAATTTTTGAGTTTTTACTAAGGAATCAGTAATTTTTGCTTTGGTTGTTTCATTGCATGTTAAAAATTTGATAAGGCGATTCTATAGGTGAAAAAACATTGAAAAAATTAATAAGTTGAAATTCTGCCAAAAATTGAACAAAATCGCGATTCTGAGTCTTACTCAAAATCGCGATTCTGTGAAAAAGTGCCAACAAAATCGCGATTCCCAGAACGCGATTTTCATAAGAAAATCGTGTTTTTACAATCTGTGAGCAATCACGATTGTCTGGGAACAAAATCGTGGAATAACACGATTTTGACACAAAATCGCGAAAAACACGATTCTGTGAACAAAATCGTGAAAAACGCGATTTTCACTCAAAATCGTGAAAAACACGATTTTGACACAAGATCGTGAAAAACACGATTTTGACACAAAATCGTGAAAAACACGATTCTGTGAACAAAATCGTGAAAAACACGATTTTGACACAAAATCGTGAAAAACACGATTTTGAACACAAAATCGTGAAAAACGCGATTTTCACTCAAAATCGTGGAAAACTCGATTTTGAACACAAGATCGTGAAAAACGCGATTTTCACTCAAAATCGTGGAAAACTCGATTTTGAACACAAAATCGTGAAAAACACGATTTTGACACAAAATCGTGAAAAACACGATTTTGAACACAAAATCGTGAGAAACACGATTTTCACTCAAAGTCGTGGAAAAACACGATTTTCACTCAAAATCGTGGAAAACTCGATTTTCAACAGAAAATCGTGAAAAACACGATTTTCAACAGAAAATCGTGAAAAACACGATTTTCAACAGAAAATCGTGAAAAACACGATTTTCAACAGAAAATCGTGAAAAACTCACAAGTAAGTAGAAAATCGTGAAAAACACGATTTTCAACAGAAAATTGTAAAAAAACTCACAGGTAGGCTCAAAATTGTGAAAAAACCTAAATCCAACAGAAAATCGTGAAAAAGTCCAAATGCATCATAAAATCGTGAAAAACACGATTTTCATCTGAAAATCGTGAAAAAACACTACTGGCAGTAGAAAATCGTGAAAAACCCTAATTTCATTAAAAAGTGGTGAAAAGCACAAAACATAGAAAGAAAATTAAAACACACACAATTTTGAACAGAAAATTGTGGAAAACCAATGCATTGGTTAGGAAACTGTGACAAACACTCCTTTGAGCATTGGAAAGTTGTCAAAAATAGTTGAATGATACTAAGGTCTGGAAATAAAATAAATTCACTTTCTAAGCAAGACCTAACAAGAAAGGGAAAAGAGCCAGGAAGTGATAAAAGATCCGGAAGAAGTTTAAGCCAAGAAAATAACATGGAAAACCTAAATGAAACAAATGAGTCAATAGAAACTGGGGATTTTAGAAACATCCTTAAATACATGTATACAAATAGATTTGGAACCTATGTCTACCAGGATGGAATGCATAAATTCCTCATTAGACTGAGAAATTTAGAAATTCCCCTGAATATAACTCCAGTAGCCCAATTCAAAGATGGAAGATATGAAGACAGGCAAGGATGTGTATACATCTTCTCTCAAGACCCAGAAAATTCAAATGATCTAGGGCAATGTGCTGACAAAGGACCTTGGGAACATAACATGGGACAACCAGACATACCTAGACCAAATGAAAACTACACTAATAATGAGCAAAATTATGGGAGAAGGACACATGCTTCACCAAATCCCTTTGACAGAGAACCAGAAGGAAACAATGACTTCCCACTCAGAAGAAGAACTCATTGGCAACCTCAGGGTAGGATGCTTAGACCATATCAAGTAGCCAAATGCATGAAAAACCAATATGAAGGGTATTCAGATCCTCATGCTCATGCAGCAGAATTTAGACAACTGATTAGAGCAGAGGAAGTAGAAGATTACAAGGTACAATTTGAAGCATTTGGTCTAACCCTAACAGGGCCAGCCTTATCATGGTTCATTCCTTTGAGAAAAGAAATGTACCTAGACATTGAATCTTTCTTAGAAGCTTTCATTGGTGAATTCTCTAAGACTGGAATCAAACATAGTACAGCCACATTGATACACAGCTTCAAACAACAAAAGGAGGAAAATGTTAGGGAAGCAGCCAGAAGGTTTAAGCAGTACATTGATAGATGCCCAAGAGAAGAAGTACCTTCCATGGCAAAACAAGTATCCTTATTCATTGAGGGATTGAGAAGTGCTCAATTAAGGACCCTAGTGTACTATAGGAGATGTCCTGATTTAGCAGCCTGTGTTAAGGAAGCAATAGATTTGGAGGACAACAGAGGTCAAGATTTGTTAGCATTTGATCAACCCAGATCTTATGAAGACAAAATTCCTCCAGCAGAAGAGTTGGCTCAGGCTATTGCTAAAGCCCTAGAGGTAAGCACTAAAACTAATCTGATAAACTCTAGGATGAACACAAACAAGAAATGTTATATTTGTGGAGAAAATCATCTGGCACAACAATGCCCTTATCAGAAACCACAACACTTACAAGATAGGAAGACACTCAAGTATTGTACACTAGAGAGAAAATGGACAAACCATACCAGGGAGGATTGCTTCTATAACAAACAACCTGTCAAGGAAAGAGACTATATGACTCAAAGGGAATCAGGTTATACTGAGCAACCAAGACCAGTATTGGGACAACAACCTCCCATTCCAACCAATGTGGTACCAGTCAAATATACACCCATTGATGAAGGAAATTCAAGATTCAGATCACCTTATAAGGAAGAGTATCAATGGAGTGAGGGACATCAAGAAGAATGGGAAGATTATGAAATAAGGGAACCTGAGCTTAAAGCCCTAGATCTGGGAAATGGAAAAATTGAAATGGACACAGCAACATTCATGTACATTACTAACAACTACATGTCCAATCAAAAACCTCAATTCAAAGGGGGACCAAAGATAACATGTTATAGGTGTGGGGGAGAACATTTCATTAGAGATTGTCCACAACCTCCAACATTCAGGATAGAGGGAGCATATTGTAAGGATTGTGGTAGAGAACATCTGATCAAGGACTGTCCAAAAAATCCCCAAAAACAACAGAACACACCTAATAACATACCTTTAAAAACAGTCAAAATTGTGGAACAAGAGGAATTGAGTGACAATGATCAAATTGAACTTAATGTTATAACAAGGGCACAAGCCAAACAACAAGGAATAATTAAAGAACAAAATGAGGGTTCCACATCAAAAGGGAAGAAAAATAGACAAAGAGGGAAATGGGAAAAGAAAAGAAAAGTGGGCAAAAGTCTGGAAGAAGACAGTCAGGAACAAACAAATTCAAAACATACTTCTCATCAAAAGACCCAGAATCTGTCTGAAGTAGGAAATTCTCAGAGCCTAGACACCCTAATCAAAGCCTATAAAGGAAGGATTCAAGAGGGACCAAGCCCTGCAGATCATGCAATGGCTTATCCCATACCAGATTTAGAGCATGAAAGGATGCTAAAATGCAAACAAATTATCCAGGAAACACAACTCAGGTTAGGGGAAGAAGACAGCTCTCGGAGAACATGTGATCAGCATGAGAAAACAAAAACCAAGGAAGATGATAAAAAAGGCAATCCACACATAACATTCCAAATGAGTTTAGGTGAACATTGTAGTATTACATGTCATACAACATGGGAAAATTTGTTGAAACAAAATCCTCACCTACAAAACAAGATGAACCAGGAAGAAACAATATCTGGAAACCTTCATTCACCAACACAAGAATTAGAGGAGTTATGGTATATTCCTATTGACAAAATAGGAGGATATTGTGAAGGAGAAGAAGGGAATTCAACCTTAAAATTACAATATGAAAAACATTCAGCAAAAGCCATTTTGGATAGTGGATCAGGAGTGGCTATAATGACTAAACAAACCTGGGAGAAATGGGGAAGAAAGGAATTATTACCCACTAAAATGAGATTACAACTTGCAGATGGACATATAGAAAAGCCCCTAGGAATTTGGGAAAAAGTGATTGTGGACATATGTGGCATAGAAATAGAGCATACTTTTGCTATAGTAGAATTTCCACAATCCACATCTTATGAAATTATCCTAGGAAGACCCTTCATGAGACAAATGCAAATTGTACAAGATTGGGGTAATGATTGTTTATATCTTCAGAACCAGGGGAGAATAACAAGAGTAAACTTAAGAAATGGCCACTATTGTGACATATCTCCTAGAGAATGGTATAAAATACATCAAAATCAACAAGAAAGTGAAGAATCAGAGAGGGAGGATCAGGAAGAAGGTGAATCAGCAGTTTGGAAGTGTAACATATTAAGAAACATCACAAATAGGAAAAGGAAGTTAAGGAGAGAAGATTGTGTGGAAGAAAGAGAAATACAAGAGGAAAATTATGTGCCTCAACAATTCAAAGATGAAGAGTTTGAGCCTTATGGATGGAATCAAATCTTAGCTACCATGGATTTGGCCAGTGAGGAATATGTGGGAATGGAATTTCAAAATGAGGAAGGATTTGACATCTTCCACATTGGCATACACATGATAGGAGTATCACAAAGAGAAGAGGATCAAAATCAAGAAATGATATTAACACAAGGAAAATCACAATATTTGGAAACAGTAAAAGCTGAGGATGCAATCAAAGACAAAATCTCAGGCAAATACAAGGAACATAAACACAAAGAAACAGAAAGAGACCAGGAAAAGGAAAAGAAAGAGAAAGAGATAACCAGAGATCAATACTTTGATGTACCAGCAAACTTTAAAACTTATGAAGTAGAAGACAGACTACTTCTGAGAATGAAACCAAAAAGAGAGAAGAAAAAAGGGGAAGCATATGATAATGAAGAACAAACAAAGAAAATTGTAATTACACAGGAAGAGGGAGAAGAGAGACAAATAGTAATAGCTGATGACATGACATCACAAGAAGAAGAAGCATTAAGGAACCTAGCAAAGAACTATAGGGATGTATTTGCTTACAGTTATAAAGATTTGAAAGGAATTGATCCAAAAATTTGTGAGCATAAGATTCCTATGACACCTGATGCAAAACCAAGCAAACAGAGACATTATACATTTAATGACAAATACTCTGCCAAAATAAAGGAAGAAATTGACAAGCTGTTGGCTGCTAATTTCATTTATGAAATAGAGTACACTGAATGGATATCACCTATAGTTGTGGTGCCAAAAAAGAATGGGAAACTTAGGGTATGCATTAACTTGAAGAAGGTAAATGCAGCAACTATAAGGGATAGTTATCCACTGCCAATAACAGATCATCTTCTTGAGAGAGTTGCAGGAAAGGAAGTCTATAGTTTTCTAGATGGCTTCTCTGGATACAATCAAGTACCAATAGCTTTAGAGGACCAACATAAGACTGCCTTTTCTACAGAATGGGGGGTTTATGCTTTTAGGGTTATGCCCTTTGGATTGACCAATGCCCCAGCAACTTTTCAAAGGTTGATGTGTCATATTTTCAAAGAATTCCTGAGAAATGTGATGGAAATCTATGTAGATGACTTATGCACTTTTTCTTTAAAAAGACAAGATCATTTACAAGATTTAGAAAGAATATTCAGGAAGTGCAGGACATATAGAGTATGCCTAAATCCAGAAAAGTGTGTATTCTATGTCAGACAAGGAAGAATGTTGGGTCACATAGTGTCAAAAAATGGAATTTCTACTGATGAGAAGAAAATAAAAGCCATAATAGAGCTTCCTAGACCGACAAATGTGAAGGAACTCCAAACTTTTATGGGACATTGTGGGTACTACAGAAAATTTGTATACAAATTTGCTGATATAGCCAAGCCCTTATATGCCCTCATCACAAAGTTTGAGTGGACTGAAGAATGTGACCAAGCATTTGAAACATTAAAAACTTGTTTGGTGACAGCACCAATCTTGAAAACACCTCAGTGGGATAAAATCTTTCATGTACATGTTGATGCTTCAAATTATGCTCTGGGATGTGTGTTAGCACAACCTATAGAAGGAAGCAAATTAGATTTCCCAGTAGCATATGCAAGTAGACAATTAAACATTGCAGAAAAAAACTACACAACTACTGAGAGAGAAGGATTGGGAATGATCTTTGCTGTCAAAAAATACAGACATTATCTATTGGCCAACAAGTTTAAATTCTTTGTGGATCACCAAGCTCTACTCTATTTAGTAAATAAACCATGTCATACAGGAAGAATAGTAAGATGGTTTCTTTTACTAATGGAATTTGAGTTTGAGGTGGTGGTTAGACAAGGAAAAACACACTTGAGAGCAGATCATTTATCAAGAATTCAGTCAAAAGAACCTAGTTCACCTATAGATGATGATTTGCCAGATACATACTTATTCAAGGTGGAAAGTGTTCCTGAATGGTCGATGTCATTAATTCCCTTGCTAACCATGGGACCTTGTAGGTCATTAGCAAATAATACACATCTGGTGTTACAAAGCAGGAATTTCATGTTGTTAGCTGGACATTTGTATCACCTCAATCAGTCAGGTATACTGGAATATTGTACTCCAGAAGAGGAGCAACATGAATATGTAAGAAAAGCTCATTGCTGGAATCCATGTACTCATGCTTCTACAATTGTTACTCTTAGTAACCTTAATAGGATGGGAGTACATTGGCCAAATAAGATTCAAGATGTGGAGAGATATATTGATAATTGTCAAAAATGTCAAACATGGCAGAAAACAGAATTAATAACTCTATATTGGTTTCAGAAAAACCCTGAATGGAGTGAAAATATTGTTGAGAAGTTGAAGAGAAAGGAGAAAGGGGAACAAGTAATAGCTGGTGCTGATTCAAGAAATCTACAAGTAATCTCAGAGGAATATCAACTCATAGGAGAGCAATTATACAAGAGAGGAATGGATGGATATCTGAGAATCTGTGTTCCAGAAGAAAAGTATTTAGAGATGTTGGAAATGGCACACTCAGGAGTAGCTGGAGGACATTTCTCAAGTGATAGAACAGCCAAACTCATCTTATATTCTGGCTTTTGGTGGCCAACCCTATTTCCTGATGCTAGAACTTATGTGAAAAAATGTGATGTCTGTCAAAGGGTAAGCCAACCAAACAAAAGAGATAACATGCCATTAATTCCTTTAATTTCAGCCAGAGCTTTTAGTAAATGGGGATTGGACTTTACTGGACCAATATATCCTCCAGCCAGACAATCTCATGCAGAATACATACTAGTAGCTACAGATTATTTGACAAAATGGGCTGAGGCCAAAGCTACTAAAAGAAATGATGCTCACACCACTGCTAGATTTTTGTATGAAAACATTATCACTAGATTTGGACTACCAATTGAATTGGTAAGTGATAGGGGGACTCATTTTTTGAATCAGATCATAGAAAACATGACTAATTATTTCATGATTAGTCACAATAAGTCAGCCCCATATCACCCACAAGCCAATGGGTTAGCAGAAAGTACTAATAAAGTACTTTGCAATGTATTGTCCAAATTAGTCAACACAAACAGAAATGACTGGGATTATCAATTGAATCATGTTCTTTGGGCTTATAGAGTGGCATACAAAACAGCTTTAGGGACTACACCATTTAATTTGGTGTATGGCCAGAATGCAGTTTTACCCATGGAATTTCTTATTCCAACACTGAAGGTGGGTAGTCAATACAATTGGACAGGACATGAATTATCTGAGAGAGTCATAGACTTAGAAAAACTGGGAGCATCGAGACTCCAAGCAGTGATGAGTATATACACAAACAAGAAAAGACAAAAAGCTTATCATGATGTTCACATAAAAGACAAAGATCTACAAGAAGGAGACCTGGTCTTAGCTTACACAATCAAAGAACATCAGAAAAAGTTTCAGAAAAAAGGTCATGGGCCATATATCATACATCAGATAAGCAAAAGTGGAGCTATTCAGTTAGCCAATATTGATGGGGAAATCATGCCAAATTTCATAAGTGGATGTAGAGTAAAGAGGTATGAGTGCCCATTAACTACTGAGGAATGGAGAAGGTTGCAAAAGGCCCAAAATAGGAAAAAAGAAGAGGAAAGTATTAGAAAGGAGGCTCAACTGGAAGCCAAAGAGAGAATTAGGAAATTGAAACAAGTGTGCTTATGTGAAAACACTTTAAAGCAAAAAGAACATTTGCCTGTGATTATGATGAATTACCAGAATGAAAACATAAGGGTTTTGATAGATTCGGGAGCTCAAGTGAATCTAATTAGCTCAGCCTTGATCAATAAGTTTAATCTTAAGAGAGCTGAAAGCAGAATTTTGATCAAAACCCTGGGAGGGAAAAACATTCAAAGCATATCTTCACTTTCTATTAAAATTAAATTTAATAATGAATATATGGAGATGGATTGTGAAGAATGGCCAGACCATTTAATGACTGAAAAGCTGATTTTAGGGCAACCATGGCTCAAACAAGGTAAAGTCATCTTAAATTTTGAAAAAATGAAGCTTAATTTGACCATCAAGGACAAAAAGTTTTTAATGTTCTTTCTGAGTAATGAAGAGCAGGTAGATCATATGGATGTTCATGACCCACATCTCGAAGGATTTGCTTTCTCAATGAAGGACAGGAACATTATGACAATACAAAGTGATCAAGCTTCATACACTCAAGATCAGCAAAAGACTGAAGAGGTGAAGGTTGAGGAGGAGACAAAACAGAGAAAACTATTATGGCCCAAGTTGCAATATCAACAAAACAGAACAAAAAGAATATGGAAACAGGTCATGCACAATTATGGCTTACCAAAACAGGAAATAAAAACAAAATGGATATGGAAGCCAAAAAATGTCAAAAAATGTTCATCCACAGAGCATGGTTATTTCCATAACAGAAGGACAGATGGAATAAAATATTACTGGGTAAAAAAATCAGAATTAGGTCAATGGAAGAGAGATAATCCACAATGGACCTATTCTGGGAATTTTGGAAAAGACAAAAAAATATTTCCTTCTTTCCCCGTAGAAGAAAATTAGGAGGGGAAGGAAAGAAGGTAGAAAAAAAAAAAAAAAAAAAAAAAAAAGAAAAAAAAAAAAAAAAAAAAAAAATGAAGAAGAAAAAACCCCAGAAAAATATATTTTATTTTCTTGAGTTTCTTTCTAAAAATAAAAGAACACAAAGCAAGATATAGGGAGAGAAAGAGTAATTTATTATGGAAAAAAGTTGTTTTGTTTTAGTGATTTTTAATTTTTTGTGATCATTTTTCTTTTTTACCATTACTTTTTCAAGTTTCTTCATTAATCATCTTTTCTAGCATCATCCTTTTAATTCAGGAATTGTTTTTTTTGAGTAAAGAAGTGACAATTGGAGAGAGCACAATAGATGTCTTGCTACACCTGTGTTGCTCACTTAAAATTGAGTCTTGAAAAAAAAAGCAAAGCAAAAATTGCTGGGAACTTGTTTTTCTTATTTTTTATATGTCAGAACATTCCAGAATAATATAGTATTTTCTTATGAAATCTTGTGACTCATGTGGGTGGAGTATTTTCTTTTCTGTCATATATAAATACAGGATGGTGAATACAAAGGAATTGGCCATTCATGACTTCAAAGCTGACTCAGTAACCTTGTCAAGAGGACATTGGTTCTTGGACAGTGAGAGCACAGTGGAGCAGGTGGACCTGGAATCAGATGAAGATACGGAAATTCCAGAAGCAGGAAAAGTAGTAAAAGAACTGAAGGAAATTCTGGGAGTAATAGGTCAGCACATCTTCACAGTAGCAGTAGGAGGTTATAAATACACCATGTTGTGTCAGGAATTCTATAGGTTTCAAAGAACTACTGTCAACTTGAAAAGATGGAAAGCTGTGGGATTGCATAAACTATTGGAGGAACCAATCTTCTTCATTGACTTTGAAAGGGTAGCACAGGTAATGAACAGTTTGGAAGAAGTTGGAACAAAGAATGATGCTTATTTCAGGTGCAAAGTGAAGAACAAAGATGATCAGGAGGTGCGTATTACCATTAAGGCAGAACATATTAGAGCTGCTTTACAATTTTTTCCAATGGGCACCAAACTGGATCAAAGCTTTGTAAAAAAGAATAAGGATACTTATACAGGATATGGGAAGTTCACGGATTTTAAAGGAAAAGAGAATGAAGAATATGCTATAAGAATGTTCTTGCAGTTCTTTTGTTTTCCTAAATTACCAAGGTACACCATGCCTCACAAATCAGTAACTCTGCTGATGTTCAACAACAAAGATAGAACAAAGCCATTTGGGGTGATGGATGTCTCACCTTATATCCATGAACAGCTGAAGGAAGCAGCAAAGCACTGGGAGCAGAAGAAATTCATGAATGGAGCACAGTTTTTGACAAGAATTATTTATCATATCTTGGGTATGGAAGAACAATTGAAATTAGCTCCAGAAGCCCAGTACTTCAGAAATTTGATGTCAGGAATCAAAAGTCCCCCAAAGAAGGCACTTGGAAGAGAATCAGAAGGACAAACTCGCATGAGGGGAACAGGAATGAAGAGAAAAATAATATCTGAGGAAGTGATTCCAGTAAAGAAAAGAAGGTTGGACCCCAGAAAAGTAGAGTTAGAACAGACGGAAGAGACAAGAGAGGAACAGGTGGCAGCACAGAAAAAGGTGCAATCCTCCAGTGAACCTCATCCTCCGCAGACAAGCAAAGAACAACTTTACACTTATCTCACTCAAGGAAACAGCAAAAGAGCCATATACGAGGCACAATATCAAAAAATGCTGGAAGATTTTTCATGTAAAGCTACTGATTGGATCCAAGAAGAAGTGGAGCACTATGAAGCATTGCATGAAGAAATGATGGCAGCAGAAACAGAAGAGATATTTGTAAAAAAGGAGGTAGAATTGCTGGCATACTTCAAGGAGTTGCAAGGACCTCCAGAGGCCAGAACTACAGTGATAGTAAAAAAGAAGATGCCAAGGAAACCTGTTCAAAAGAAGAAGATGATAAAGAAAGGGAAAGGAAAGATGGCAGATGAACCTGTGATAAAAGAAATGAGACAGGTAACTACCAAAGAAACACAAAAGCTAACCTCAGAGATGGAAGTGTCAAAGCCTATAGAACAAGAAGTGGGAGGATCTTCAAGATTCTCATCTGATTCAGACAGTGACATTGAGAGTTTTTTGCTAAAAAGTTTAAATCTGTCAATACCCAACACTCCCAATATAGCTGTACAGGCTGTGGATAAAGTAAAGACACCTGAGGATTCAGGTAAGAAACCTCAAGAGAAGCAGACACAGGAGGAAAGAGTTCCACAGATGAGTGCTGAAGAAAAAAGGAGGCAGTTAAAAGGAAAGGCAAGGATGACAGAAGAGGAAGACCAGAAGAGAAATGAAGATAATTCTGGAATAACGAATGTTGACCAAAATTCAATATGGACCAACCCATCACAGACACAGTTCAATTTAAATGCAAGATTGACTGCAAATTTGGAGGAACTAGCAAGGAAAGTATTCGGCAGTGTACTTAGCCCAAATAATCAGCAGAAGGATGTATTCAAAGAACAGGAAAGCAAGGAGTTAGAATCAGAAAAGAATGCTCAAGAGATCTTTGGACAAGTAATAGAAGAAGGAATTGTTCAAAGTATAAAAGAAGTGTTGCAGGATATCAAAAGCAATGAGGAATTTACATCTAAGAATGATCAAGAACAGGAAGTGGAAGCAGACCTTATGGATATGGAGGAGCAAGATCAGGAATGCATAAAAGAGAAAACTAATGACCAGGTTGCTGGTACAAAAGAAATTGAATCAGTTGAAGTCCAGAAAAAGCAGGAACAGGAAGACCAACTCAGGAAAGTTCAACAAATTCTTGATGAAAAGGACTCAAATAAAAGTCAGGAAACCCTAACACAAGAGAAGGAGATACTAATTAAGGGAGACCAGCTCTTCACAGAAAAGCAACAAGTATTAGAAGAAAAGAAGCCATTAGAAAAGAAAGAAGTTTCGGATTTCTCAGAGCAAAAGGGTGCAAATGACAGAGCACTAGTTTATGAGGAGGAAGATAACAATCAGGATACAGAAAACTATGATCACAGTGATGAAGAACAAGATATGCAGGACATAGAAGATGAAACAGCAGCCGAAGAAGATGATGTGGAGAGAGAAGATAAGCAAATTGAAGTAAGACAGACAGAAATAGAAGTAGGGTTGGAGAGAATACCCAAAAATATAAGATCAGTTTGTCAAATGATTATGAGCAACATTGAACAATTCAGACCATCTAGCAGGAATATGATTATATCAGGAATGGTGGCTGAATCAGAATTTGAAAAAGGCAGTTTAATTATCAAAGAACATAAGAAAGAAAAAGAGCAGATGACAGAGCAATTAAGGTTGATAAAGGAAAGGAATGAAGAATATCTCAATAGAATCATTGCTTTGGAAGAAGCTGAGGTTCAGAAGCAGAATAGGATACAATATTTGGAAGAAAAGAGTGTAAAGTTATCAGAGCAGAATGCCAAAATGGATATGGAATTAAAAACCATTGGAGGAAGATACAGAACTTTACAAACATCTTATCAAATTCTGACTAGAGCACATGAAGAGATTAACAAAGTATTGTTAGAAGAAGGTCAACTACAAGGTGGAAGCAAATCTGTTCAATTGACAGAGGAAGAAAAGGAAGAGCTGCATAAAGAGATTCAAAGACTTCAAACAGAACTAAAAGAGGCCAAAGAAATGGAGAAACAGGCAAACACTCATGCTGCCACATCAATGAGAGGATATCATCAATTACATTTGGAGGTAGAGAAGGAAAGAAGTGAATGGCAAGCAAAGATGGAGGAAGAAAGAAATGAGTGGAGGAAGGAAAAGGAGTTATGGGCAGCTCAGAACAAAAGTTCAATGATGACTATAGAAGAACTACAGAAACAGTTGGAGAAATCAAAAGTTCCAGAAGAAATTCAAGATCAAGTACAGGCAGAAGATACAGACAACAGAGAATATGAAACAGGGGATTTTGACAAGGAACAAGAGAACAAGGAGTCAGCAGCCAAAGAAACAGAGGAAGAATCTTCTGAAGATTTTGTACAAAAGTTATTGACCAGTAGAGAAGCAAGAATGGGTTTTATTAGACAAATGCATAATGAGTATGAAGATCAAATAGTTAAGTTTGCTCTAAATAAAGGCATTAATCCAGATCAGCATCATTGGGCTGCAGATGGATTGGGAATACCTTTCTGCATGATTTTGGAGAGTATAAAGAATTATCAATTAGCCAGAGTAGGGCTACCTCCGAACAAATACCTTGAGTATGAGGAAGATATTAATGTCACGAAAGAATTATTTGAAAGAGCAAATCCTAAATGGAGGAATAAGTGGTTGGATGCCAATAAGGAATGCAGGAAAATCTGGAAAGAGGCACCTTTGAATTTAAAGATAAACCCAGCCTATTGTCCAGTTGCCAGAAGAAGAGAATGGACTGTTTTTTGGGAAAGGAGGAAAACAGGACAGATTCCAGCAAAGTGGCTGAATTTTCCAAAAATAGCAGGTCCAAAGGCAGGTACTTGGCCTACAAAAAATTACATGGTGAATGCTGCTGAGTCAATTTTAACAACATATAAAGATGTTAATGATCCAGCCTGTATATTACTTGTCAGAATAATGAGATTGATTCTAGCTTGTATAGAGACCTACACTGATACAGATATCAGAATTTTGAACTACATAGGTTTTAATTCACCAACCGATGCTCTTTTGTTTGATTTAAGTGAGACGCCAGACAGGATCTGCTTAATGGCCTACTACAGCAGAATTATATTTTTGGGTAGCCATTACTTACAGATTTTTGAGGATGCTTTCGATTATGGATTTTTTGAGAGGGAATCAGAGATTTTTGGAAACCTATCAGTTGTTACAAAAGCAAGACTTACTGCCTATGAAGTTGCCTACACAGAATATTTGAAGAAGGACGTTATAGACAAGCCTGAAGCTGCAGTACAATGGAGGAAAGCTTTATTTGAAATGGTCAATAATTTGAATGTCACAGAAAGGAAGAGCCATGACTTGGTGTCACAAGTGTATCAAAGGAAGAAGAAATAAAGCTGAGTTCACATAAAGAAAAACTTTCGTCAGGAGCCGAAAGGTTTAGGAGGGGAAGGATGTTGGAAGGAGTGATTTTGAAGGAGCATTTTTGATGAAAAAATTAGTAAAAAGTCAAAAAAAATTGTAAAATATTTATACAATCATTGTAAAAATAAGGAAGAGTCTTCCTTATGTGGTTGAGGACCTTCTGTAATTTTTGTAGAATTTTTAGAAACTCTTAGATAGCATTTTTTAGAAAATTAGAGAAAAAGACCTAATTTCAAGTGTGAAAAGGGACACTTGAAAATGTATATAAGTCAATTTTCTC
>CM035407.1:209533782-209601282 GCA_020310875.1 Ceratopteris richardii | reverse complement strand
TTTTTTTTTAAGTACCTAAAAATAGAACTTTTCCAAGCCTTGTAACTCAAAAAAATAAAGAATCAGCTTAAACTTGTGAGACACAAAAATATTTAGTTCTTCAATCTGTAGGTCTAAATCTACTTCCAAATATCACTTTGAGCCCTCGAAAATTTGAAATCTAGAGAGAGATGAAAAAAACATGAAAAGTCTCTTCATTAACCTATCTTTATGCAACCAAATGAGAGATAAAACACAAGAACTACAAAATTCTCCATCAGGTAAAGATTCTCTTAACACCAGATTTGATTTGGAAGGGTTCACTTAAAAAAAAATGAATTAGATCATTTTTTCTTAATTCCATGGATCTTTTTTTGAGATCATGATATAGCTTTTGACATTTCTATGCATCTTTCATGTTCTTCTTTACCTTACTCAGCTCAAAATCCATGATTTCAAGCATATGTTTGGATACCTCAACTTGATTTTGTGAATTGAAAAGTGAATGAGGTAGCAAACCAAGGAAAATACTCAGTCCAATTGTTCTACTTATCATTTACGTACATATGTAACGGATCCTCAAGCACCCGGTTAACCCTCTTAGTTGTTGGTGCAACATCCAAGCCCACACATTTGACTTGAAGTTCATAAACACATGACGCTCCATGGAAACCATTGCTAGGAGAACTTTATCTTTTTACATTTGTAAAAGTCATTTATTTGACTTGAGAGAATATTTGTAATCACCTACCAAAAACTCATGGATTTGTTAGTTAGAAAAGTAACACCTTCAAGTGAGGGAATATTTCCTAGATTAAAGGACTACTTTTAGAGAGAGCCAAAAAATGAATTAAAGTTCAAATTTGAATGAAGCACTTATATAAAGTGACCTGAAAAAGTCGCGGCCATGAGTGATCAATTCGCGAGTTCTTCATTATCATTTTGTAAGAGTGTGAGGCCTACATTGTAGCCTAAACTACTCTCCATCATCATGCTATGATTATCAAGCCTATGATACTGTAAAACATTGTTCATTAGTACAATACATCTACATTTTTCTTCTATGATCTCTCTATTATAGTCATTCCTAACTATCAATGCATGCTGCTCATATCTCAGTCAATTCTCCACCATTTTCAATAATCTATAGCTTGTTGGAATCAGCTCCAAGTTATCTACATGCTAACGAATTTTGAAGAAAATCCATTTAGCCAATTCAGAGAAAAGCATGTCCAAGCACTCACTAGTCAAACTCTGCAGAGGTCCTAAAAAATCAGGGGTAATGATTTATGTGTTAAATTGATTGCTCTGCCTATCATGCATCATTTCAAGTGATTCTACTTGGAATCATTAGCTTAATAAGCTAATTAAATACCTCTAAAAGGAATTTTTTTAATTGCTACTGTACTGGTAGCATTGAGCATAACAAGCAGCACAAGTATGATCAAAATTAGAAGGTTTTCATTGATCCTTCTATTTGGAAGTAGTCTGTTTTGATTCAATCTTATCTTATATCATTTCCAAAGTACATAGGCACTTGTATAGTGTCATTGGAAAGCTAAGAGGGCCCACATATCATCTCTAAACCTTTAACGGGCTGGTACTAAGCAAGATTTGGCAGTACCTACTCATTTCTTGGAGTGTCCATCCATCTATCCCAAGAGTGGTATCATAGCAAAGCTAAGGTAAAATGGGAGATGGTTTTCCTTCTATCATTGATAAATTGGACAGGAACAATTATCAAGCATGGTCTATAAGGATGAAGACATACTTACAAGGAAGGAGCCTCTATGGATACGTCTCAAGAGATGAGGAGATGCCCATATTTAGAAGCAAAGGACAACCTACAAGAGAGGAGCATGAAAGACTCAACACATGGTGTGCCAAGGATGCATTAGCAAGATCCTAATTACTTAACTCAATCTCTGATTTTATTCTTCCTCATATTAGGAATTGTAAGACATCCCAAGAGACTTGGGAAGCATTGTCTTCTTATTTCTCTTCCAACCACAAGGGCTAGGAAGAACCAACTGTGGATTGAGTTTACCACTCAAAGAAAGCAACCTAAGCAATGCATCTCAGAGTATGTGACCAGTCAAAGATCAATTGGCAAGCATAGGAGAAGAATTGAAGAAGAGTAGATTGTAAGAAAAGTAATCAATGGTATTAAAGCTGATGACAAATGGGAGAGCTTCACAACTGCCATGGACTTATACATGGACATGCAGATTCCAAACCTTACCACAGTCATTGGGCAACTATTTACCCATGAAGCCAAGCTCAAAAATAATAGAGATTCATCAAGAGGTAATAGCTCTTCTGCCCTATACACTAATAAAAGTAAATCCAAAGAGAAAGGGAAGAACAAAAAGGTTGAAGATGAAGGAACTACCTCCCAAGCCAACTATGCAGGGAGAGGTAGAACCTCAAGAGGAAGGGGCAAAGGAGATAAGAAACATAGGGGGAGACCTTATGACTCATCACCATGCAATATTTGTGAATTATCAAATCATACTACAGATGAGTGTTTTACACAATCAAGAGGAAGATTCAATCATCCCCAAGCATACAACAACAACTACAACAACAACTACAACAACAACTACAACAACAACTACAATAGCAACTACCAAGGAGGATACAAATCCAGAAAAGATTACAACAACTACACAGAGGAGCAAGAAGATTCTCTTGTGATTATGAACATGACTTCAAAACCAGGTATAAATGATGATCACCTCTTCTACATTGACACAGGATGTTCCAACCATGTGGCAAGCAATGTAGCTCTTCTCTCTGACCTTGAGGAATCAAAAGGTAAGCATCAGGTTCAAACACGTGATAACACCAAGCACTCAATGATTGAAGTAGGGAATGTTAAGACCTCTGATGGAAACAAGAATCTGTTGAGTAGGGTTCTATATGTACCAACAATTACGAAGAATCTGATGAGTGTTGGACAGATTGTGGAAAAGGGTTTGCAGGTTAGATTCAACCAATATGGAGCATTTGTGGAGGATCCCTAGAATGGGTTCAAGAGAATTTCCAAAGGAGAAAAGAAAGGTAGGAACATTGCACTTTATAGTTATAAAGATCAAACATTATCGGAGCTTGAAATTTGGCATAAGAGATTAGGGCATGTTGGTGAAAGAACTTTCAAACAAATATGTAGAGACCAATGTGTGCTTGGGATACCTAATGTATCCAAGCAACACATGATTTATAAATGTGGTGCTTGTCAGTTTAGAAAATCTCAGAGGTTACCCTTCTCAAGGAAAGTCTACATGCATGAGGACTACCTAGAGCTTGTCCATACAGATGTATGGGGACCAAGTAAGGATCCCTCAATCTTTGGATCAAGGTATAATGTATCTTTCATTGATGATTATAGTAGGTGGACTTTATTGTACTTTATGAAGCACAAAGAGGAAGTATTCAAGTTCTTTAAAAAGTATCTTGCACTTGTTGGGAATTAAACAAGGAGAAATCTAAAAAGACTAAGGTCAAATGGAGGAGGTGAGTACTTCTCAAATGAGTTTGATATATTTTTGCAGGATAGAGGAATCAAAAGAGAAATCACAACAAGGTATACCCCTCAGCAAAATGGGGTGGCAGAGAGGAGAAATAGATTAATTGTTGAAACAACTAGGTCAATGTTAAATGAGAAAAAATTACCTAACTACGTGTGGGCAGAGAGTGTATCTACTTCCACTTATCTTGTAAATAGGTTGCCATCCAAATCTCTTGATGGGATGACCCCATATGAAGCATGGCATGGTAGAAGACCTTCACTTGATCACTGCAGGATCTTTGGATGTGTAGCTTATGTGCATATCCCTTCTCAAATAAGAGGTATTAAGCTAGACCCTAAGGCAGAGAAGTGCATCTTCATGGGGTATGATTTACATTAGAAAGGATATAGGTTCTACAATCAAACAAGGGATTCATGGTCAGTAGAGATGTTGTCTTTGATGGGAATGACGCTTGGTTTGATAGTGAATGCAGGAAGGTAAAACTACCTCATTAAGGAGGAGCCTACTCAGAATGGAGACATTAACTCAAATGATGAGGACATCATCAACCTAGAAGAGTTCAAAGCATGGAAGTCCAAAGGCAAAGTCAAGATGAAGAAATTGGAAGATATACCTGAATCATCCAACCAAGCAATTAGAATATCACAAAGGGAGAGCAAGAAGCCAATCACATATGGGTATGACACTTCCCTAATTACTAATCACTCTGTTTATCTTGCAAAAGACTTGTCAATTGAAGAACCGGCATCATATGAAGAGGCAAAGACCAAGGCAAAATGGAAGGAATCTATGGATGAAGAAACTGAAGCACTCAAGGAGAGTGATACTTGGGAACTAGTACCAAAGAAGGATTCTATGAAGGTAATTGTTCTAGATGGATCTATAAGATCAAAAGGAATTCAGATGGATCAATAAGCAGGTACAAAGGTAGAATTATGGCTAAGGGTTTTGCACAAACCCAAGGAATTGATTATGAAGAAACCTTGTCACCTGTGGCCAAAATGCCAACCATCAGGGTATTGGTAAATGTGGCTGCATCAAAGAATTGGAACATGTATCAGTTGGATGTAAAAAATGCATTTCTAAATGGCTGGATTTTAGAGGAGGTGTACATGTCTCAACCTCCTAGCTATGAGGACCAAAACAAGGTAACATATGTATGTAAATTGAACAAAGCTCTTTATGGATTGAAGCAGGCACTTAGGGCATGGAATTGGTTGACTACATACCTTTAGGATCAATGTTTTATTATGAGTAAAGCAGATACTTCTCTGTTTGTCAAGAGAAGTAATTCAAAGGTAGTATAACTATGTATATATGTTGATGATAACATACTCACACGTAATGATGCTAATGGCATCAAACAGATTAAGAGCCAGATGATGAAGGAGTTCAAAATTAGTGACCTTGGATCAATAAAATATTTTCTTGGACTTGAGTTAGTCTATACTAACTCCGAAATTTACATTACTCAGAGAAAGTATATACAGGATATGCTAAAGAAGTTTCACTTGCAGGATGCCAAAGTTGCAAGTACTCCAATGGAGTTAAACCTAAAATTAAGTGCTCATGAAGGTGATGTACTTGAGAACATTGCAGGTTACCAAAGCATAGTGGGAAGATTGAACTATGCTACTTTGACAAGAATTGACATTTCTTATGGAGTAAGTGTTCTAAGTCAGTTTATGCACAAGCCTAGGGCACCTCACTTGGAGGCTACCAAAAGGATCTTGAAGTACCTTAAGGGTACTCAACATCATGGATTGTATTTCCCTTATACATCAAGCTTGGACATCAAGATATATTCAGGTGCAGATTGGGCAGGATGCAAAGCTGATAGGAGGAGTACCTCAAGATACCTATCCTTTGCAGGTGATAAGCCTACATCATGGTCTTCAAAGAAGAAACCTATTGTTGCCTTATCTTCTATAAAGACAGAATTGGGTTTGCATACTACATCTCCAATGATTTTTGGAGATAATACAAGTTCATTACACCTTGCAACAAATCCTATTTATCATGCTAGGACCAAGCAAATAGAGGTCCACTATCATCATGTGAGAGAAAAGCTATTGGGCAAGGATATTCAGTTGGCATATGTATCAACTAATATGCAATGTGCAGATTTGTGGACTAAAGCATTAGATGGTACAAAACTTTGCAAGTTTAAATCAATGATTGGATTGCAGGATATTCATGAAGATTGAAGACAAAGACTAAGCCAAAATGTTTGGCTTGAGGGGGAGTTGATGGTGCAAAGTCCAAGCCCATACATTTGACTTGAATTTCATAAATACATGAAGCTCCATGGAAACCATTGCTAGGAGAACTTTATCTTTTTACATTTGTAAAAGTCATTTATTTGACTTGAGAGAATATTTGTAATCACCTACCAAAAACTCGTGGATTTTTTAGTTAGAAAAGTAACTACTTCACTGAGTGAATATTTCCTAGATTGAAGGACTAATCTTAGAGAGAGCCAAAAGTTGAATATAAATTCAAATTTGAATGAAGCACTTATATAAAGTGACTTGAAAAAGTTGCGGCCATGAGTGATCAATTCTCGACTTCTTCATTATCATTTTGTAAGAGTGTGAGGCTTACATTATAGCCTACACTACTCCCCATCATCAGGCTATGATTATCAAGCCTATGATACTGTACAACATTGTTCATTAATACAATACATCTACATTCTTCTTCTATGATCTCTCTATTATAGTCATTCCTAACTGTCAATGTGCGCTGCTCATATCTCTGCCAATTCGCATCCATTTTCAATGATCTATAGCTTGTTGGAATGAGATCTAAGTTATCTAGCTGACAAATTTTGAAGGAAATCCATTAAGCCAATTGAGAGAAAAGTGCATCCAAGCACTCACTGGTCAAACTCTCTAGAGGTCCTAAAAAATCGGGGGTAATGATTTATGTGTTAAATTGATTTCTCTGTGTATAGTGCATCATTTCAAGTGGTTCTACTTGGAATCATTAGATTATTAAGCTAATTAAATACCTCTAAAAGGATTTTTTCTAATTCCTACTATATTGGTAGCACTGAGCATAACAAGCAGCAGGTGTATGATCAAAATTAGAAGGTTTTCATTGATCCTTCTATTTGGAAGTAGTCTATTTTGATTCAATCTTATCTTATATCATTTCCAAAGTACATAGGCACTTGTATAGTGTCATTGAAAAGCTAAGAGGGCCCACATATCATCTCAGAACCTTCAAGGGGCTGGTACTAAGAAAGATTTGGCAGTACCTACTCATTTCTTGGAGTGTCCATCCATCTATCCCAACATTAGTCTCACCATCAATTCGAGGATAAAACATAGTACTCATGCATAATTTTGTTCCTATGGATTGAAATGTTGCTTCCCAATAGCTATACCTAAGCCTTGCATCCCTATTAGAAATTCTATATTTAGGTATACCATGTCACCTAAAAATTTATTTTATGAAAATTTAGCAGCATGCATAGCTGTATCAGGTTTTAGCATGGGAACAATATGTGCCATCTCTGTAAGATGGTCCACAACAACAAAGATGGTATCATGCACACTTCTTGTCACAGGAAACTTTGTTATGCAAACCATAGAGATGGATTCCCATTTTTTATCAGGCACATCTAATGGTTGTAATATACTAGCAATCCTTTTAAATTTAGCCTTAGCCTATTGATATTTTTAAACGTTCTTTCACATACCTCCTAATGTCATGTTTCATATGCAACCAATAATATGAAGCTCTCAATTTATCATAAGTCCTAGAAAAGCTAGGGTATGTAGAGAAAGTTGCATCATGACACTCATGTAGAATCCTTTCTTTCAAAATAGATTTGAAGAAATACATAAACGAGAATTACAATACAAATAATCATTTTGCAAGTGAAATTTTCCTGAAATATGGAACCTCGATTTTCATCCAGAAATTTCAAGATTATTGCATAATATAAATCTTCTTTTAATTCTTTTTTAATATCAACATGAGAGGATAAAATAGAAATTGAATTGCATAAAGGTTAACGACTCAAATCATCAACCACTTTTGTTTTATTTTCTTCCTAGGTAACTTAGCAATTGGATCGATCGTTTTTGTCTATTGTTAAGTAAAGGCTGATTAAAGATATATTAAAGGCTCTCATGATTGATTCTTAATTCAAAATTTACTCCAAGCAATAAGTGTCTCCAATGTTTAATTCAAAATTTACTCCAAGTCACGTGTTGTATAATTTAATTCATGTTCCCTTAGTTTCCTTGAATCATAAAGAACTACCCTTCCTTCTTGTGAAGATACACATCCGATTTGACTTCCATTAACATCACATGCAACAATAAATGGCTTCCCTAACTCAAGTATTTTTATCACACAATTTTCAATAATTTTTTATTTTGATTCTTCAAACGCATTTTCACACTCATCATTCTATGTGAATTCTCTGTTTTTCTTTTTCAATTTTGTAAGAGGATTTTCAATTTGAGAAAACTCCCTAATGTGTGCCCTCTCATATTGTGCCAAACCAAGGAAGCTTCTCACATCCCTCACACATTTGGGTGTAGTCCAATCAACTATGCTTTTAACTTTCTCATGATCTATGTGAATCCATTCCTTAGAAACAACTCTCCCCAAATAAGTCACTTCCTTCTATGCAAAAAAACATTTACTCATCTTACCATATGGCTTATGCTCGTTGAGGTTCTATAAAGTCTTCCTGAGATGCAATATATGTTCATCATCATCATTAGAATACACAAAAGTATCATCAAGAAAGACTAAAACAAATAAATCAACATATTCGTGAAACACATTATTCATCAAACACATAAATGTGGTTGGAGCATTTGTCAATCCAAAAGGCAAAATTGTGAAATCATAATAACCATATCATACGCGGTTTTTGGTATGTCCTCAAACTTTACTCTAATTTGATGATACCCTGATCTTAAGTCAAATTCTAGTGAATATTGTGGCACCACTCAATTGTCTTAGCAGTTCATCTATATAAGGAAGTGGATACTTGTTCTTGATGGTTTTCTTATTCAATCCCCTATAGTGAATACAAAGTCTATATGATCCATCTTTCTTTTTTTTGAAACAAAACAGGTGCTCCCCAAGGTGAAACACTAGGTCTTATAAACCCCTTCTTCAATAGATCAACTAGTTGGAGCTTCAGTTCTTTCAATCATCAATATTGAACATCTAAGGTGCTCTAGAATAAGGCTCACTTCCAAGATATAGGTCTATAGCATGGTCAATTTTCCCAGGAGGAGGCATGCCCGATAGATCATCAAAAAATACATCTACATACTCATCTAAATTTTTTTTGACATATTTGGGTATTTCTTCTTCTCATGTAGGTCATTCACATATACCAAATATGTCTCACAACCCTGTCAAGTACCCCTAATAACCTTTATAGTAGATATAGGAGAAAAACTTGAATTACACTCACCTACAAGACGGTCCCCCCCTCTCCTTTCAAAGTAAGGATCCCACTTTCGCAATCAATCATGAAGTGTTATGAATTAACTAGTCCATGCCAATGATTACACCACATTCTCTTATTTCATTACAAGAAATGTACCCAAAAACTTATGTTCACCTAACAAAAAATCAAGATTCTCAATACAACCTCGAGTACAGTATATCCTACCATTAGCCATCTGTACAAGTCTTTTGGTATGCATCTCAATATGCTATCCTAAAACCTCTACCAACTTAAGTGTAAGGAAGAAATTTATACTATACGAATCAACCCAAAAACTAACCTTATGTGAGGATATGTCCCCGATAATCCTAATCACCGATGCCTTTGAATGAGAAGACATTGCCAAGCATTGAAGTCTAAGGTTAGAACACTTACCTTGATCATCTACTTCATCAATTGTTTTAGCATGAACGGTGCATGGAATTTCATTTTATAGTCATTTAAGGACATGATGTCAACTTGCTAGGGTGAAGTTCTAGAGTTATATCGATTTATATTTTTAAATTGAAGTGTAGGTTTTTGAATGAAGTGAAATTTGCATATTTAAAAAGGCCTTTTTAAGAACAAAAATACTATTTCTCTTGTATTTGGACCTTACGATAGGTAGAACAAGGGTTTGTTTTGCAAATCAAGAAGCAAGAGAATGAATCCTAGGTGCCATATAAGAATTTTGAGATATCAAACTCTAAAGTTTAAAATATCCCAACGTTCTTTTTGTAACATCATTCTAGGGTTTTCAATACGTAGGGCTTGACTTGTGTGTATGTCTCGATGAATCCATAGGATGATGATGGGGAATCTTATAGAATTTTCAGCCATAGGTTATCAATATATAGCAAATAGTAGAGGCAATGAGCGGATATGCATTTTGGCCATCTCACATCTCCTATTTGATTTCAGTATGGTTTGGCATTGTTCATTTTGGTAATTTCTATGTTCTTGTTTTATTGCAATGGCTAATTGGATTTGTAAGAATCAAAGGAAGCACAATATGATTTGAGGCATCAAAAGTTATGAATCTCATTGTGGTTGGATCTATGCTAAATGAAGTAAAATTTTCATGAATAAGTGAGTGTGTGTAGTGTGCATGCTGAAAAGATTACATGAGATATGCACAATTGTGGCTTGCTAGGAGATCATTTTATGGATGAGTTACATGTATTCATATTTTATTGATGTTTCTATAAAGACATATAATATCTCCAATGGTTGTAGATGAGCTAAACAATGTCTACTATGATGGATAAGCATGAGGTATGGAAAAGAATTATACTACTAATATGTTTTGGTTGATGTCCGAGCTATATTTGTAGGGTCAGTCACTCATCAAGGATGACTTTGAAAGCAAGTGGAGAAGAGTATGTTAGCCTAGTAAATTGTTATTTTTTGTTCACTAACTAGCTTTCAGTTCCATATTGTATGATGGATCTAGGTGTTTTGCAAAGTAGAAGTGCTTGTCAGCACTTTCAATTGCAATAAAATGTGGTGGCTTAGAGGAAGGTAATGATATGTCAGGTGACTTGAATAGTATAGATGATATATCCTTGTAGTTGTTCAAGAAAGGATGAGGTTCTTCTATTGGATTGCAAGTGATGATGATAATTTTTCTTCTCCAAAGAATGATTCACCGCTCAAATCTATTGTTAAGGTCTATTGTGTATCAGCTAAACTTGATGATTCTTTACTATGGCAATCAAGAAGACAATATACAACCACTAGAAGTGGTTTGACATTGGTGCAAGGCTTCTAATGAATTGACGTTGCAGATGTGGAAGCAACCAAGTAGGTTGATAAGATCTAGTCAACAAGCTTTCATTTGCAAAAAGAGTAGATGAGGAAGTTGAGCCACTTGTTTGTGACAATGGATTAGGGATGATGAGGGTTGAATCATGCTGGATTCTAGTGATGGAGTTACACACACCATGCCCATATATGAAGGATTCTTTTTTTCGTATCATGTAACATATCTCCTTGTTTTGAAGGCATGTGGTAGCATGAGTGACACACATAGGAGGCATGTGGTAGCATGAGTGACACACATAGGATCTATGGATTACATAGTGCGGTAGCAAGTGGCCTAAAATGTTTGGAAAAAGATCTCAAAATTGGGAATTCTTTGGTTGATGACCATATGAAATGTGTTTCGTTTCTAAACGCAATTGAGGCCTTGAGCCCTCTACCCGTTCAAGATGTTGTCTCTGAATGCAGTGATAGCAAATTGTATGCAACAAGGTTTCCTTGAAAAGGCTTTTCATTTTTATTATCAAATGCATGTGGAGGGTATTTTTCCAGATGCTGTCCGATTGACTTGCAGCCTAAAAGCTTGTGCAAGGATTTTTTTTTTTTCATGTATGGGCTCAAGAATACATGTCAAAATTGTCAGGAAATGGGCCTTGGACATAGATATTGTAATTGGTAATTCATTAATGGACATGTATGCTAAATGTGGGAAACTCAAACAAGCATTATAAGTATTCAATAAATTGAAAAGCAAAGATATAGTTTCATGGAGGGTATTTATTATAGGCTATGTTCAACGTGGGTGCGGGAAAGAAGCATTAGGTTGTTTTAAGAAACGGTGAGGGAATATCAGTAGATGAAAGAAGCATTAGGTTGTTTTGAGCAAATGCAAAGTGAGGGAATATCACTAGATGATGTTACTCTTCTTTCTTGTTTAAATGCCAACAACATAACCAATGATGTAAATGTTGTTTGTTCCATACATGCAGAGATTGCTAGGAGAGATTTGATGGAAAGAAGATCCATTGGTAATGTGGTGACTAATATGTATGCAAAGTGTGGCTTTCTATAAAATTTACATGCAATATTTTTATAATTACTCTTAGCGGGATGTGAATATCTATAAACATCTCTAAGGAAATATTGCTCTCAGTGGAGGAGGGAGCCACTTTGACTTTTTTGTTGCTTGTCAAAGTTCTGTTTTGGGTGGAAAACCTATGGAAGCACTGCTGTTTTGTTTCTTAGAGGCCAAAATTAAGAGGGTTGATTTTGATGAGAGAAAAGAGGCCTCTTAGGGAGGGGAGGGGGACTATTTCTTGCAAGAGAAAGAAGGGGGGAAACTGCTTTTAGTGGACTCTCTCGAGCTAGGGAGGAAGATGATGGTGCATGCTGCTAGGGGAACTCCTTGCTCTTGGTAGCAGGAACAAGAGAAAGGGAGGCATAAAAGATCGGAGTATTGTTTCACCTATTTTTCCAAAGAATTGATAAGTTACAAAGGATTGGAGCTAAACCACCTATCTATTACATCCTTGCAAATTTCACGGAAGAGAGACAAAACGTTTTGGATGGTCAACAAATTGCAGAGGTGAAAGCCCAAGAGAAAATTGACACTACTACATATGAGTCTCATACCAATGCTAGGCATATGCATGGTCCTACCCTGGTGTCGATATGACAATTGGAAATGTTTGGAAAAACCACGCTCCCCATGTCGAGGGTCAATTTGAAATCGGTATAACCATTGCAAAATTATCACCAATATACATGTCGAAAAAAGTTGCTGCTCGTATGTGCATTGGTATATGCATTTCTATAAGCATCATTATATTTTTGGGACAATAATGATGCTTATACCAATGCATATACTGATGCACATACTTATGCACATACCAATGACATGTTTTAATAACCACAGAGTCAAAAGTGGACTAGTCCTTTGTTTTGGATTGCGATCAATTTCCTATCGAATTGATGCATGAGCTTGCATTGTGCTTGATCTTACACATCCACCTGCATTGTGCTTGTCTTGTTCTTTTTTCTCTCTCGTCACACATTTACCCTTGTCTCTTTCCATACACACACACACACACAAATCTCTCCCTCTCTCCACACACACATAGAGATCTCTCTAGCTCTATTCACACACCTCTCTCTCTCTCTCCTGCATTTTGGTAAGCGATTTGTACACTCCTTCACCCTCTCTCTTTCTCTATTTGTTTTGTTTCCTGATTTCTTTTTCATTTTGTTTTGCATGAGTTTTTTGGCATCAATTTTTTGTTTGATGAGAGACGATATTGATTATGCTTTGATGAGTGATCTAAAGGAAGTTACATCGCTGTAAGTGAGTTATGTACATGCATGTATTGTTTTGTTCTTTATAAGAGAGACAAAAAGAGAGCGAAAGAGAGAGATAGAGAGAGATGAAAGAGAAAGAGAAATGAAATTAATGTTTTTTAATGTTTAATGTTGGTTGTTAGATGTGCCTAGTACTCCACCCTCAAGTGAAAACAAATGATCCATCATGCTCTAAGTTGTAAGGCCCCCATTATGAGCAAAAAGCCATTGTGAGAGCCTAAACATTTGTGGAACCCTAACTTCTAAGTTAGAGGATGTCTATTTGTGCCTATTGGCAATTCAACCGGTAGTGGTCAGAGGCACAGGTGTCGAGGCAGTATGTGAAAGGGGAATGCAACAAGTTAGGGGGTCAAACACATTAATTTTCCAAGAAATACATTTTAAAATACTTTTTCCAAAACCTCAAATAGTGATTTTCATTACTCTTGTAACATATGTACTATAGAATACCTAATTTTGTATGAAGCAGCTCCATTTTGTGCAAGTTGAGGAGTCGTGGAGCTTGAAGAGCTTAGGTAGAAGGCTCATACCCATTTTGGTAACTTTTAGACTTCATTTGAGCCTCCAAATGACCCATGGAACCTAACTTTTAACTATGCTAGACACTAGGTTTGAAACCGGCCAAAACTAGTCTAAAAACTATAAAAAGGGTTAGCCTGTAGCTTTTTTGAGAGTAACTAGTGTAAGTAAGCTTCTAAAAGGTATTCTTGAGTAATAGAATGTATTCTTCACCTTCCATTGTCTCTCTTGTCTCTACCATGTGTGTGTATGTGTGTGTGCACTCTCATGCTTCTCACCTTAACCTTCACTCACCTCACTCATTCACAACCTTCATATCCCCCTATCTCTTTCATGGATTGACAATGAAGGAGGTGGAGCTTGTTGACATGGTCCTCATCCTTGTCTAGAACAACACCAAATTTGACACCATTGTTAGGGACGAGCTCTAGGATGAACATGTGATGGTAAGAGTATAGTGAGAATTGGTGTTGGAAGGTAATAAATTTTTCGTTGTGTTGTTGTTTTTAGCTTCTTTCTTCTCCTCTATACTCATCTTTCATCCCACATCATCTTATTTCAAAAATTCACCATATTCACCTTCTCACCTCATTTGCAAAGGTGTGTGTGTGAGAGAGAGAGCTTGTGAGCAGGAAAGTGCTCCAGTACGAGGATAGAGGTCTAAAAATGTAAAAGTTCTATCTTTCTACCATATTTGCAGAAGGGCTCAAACCATGATGATGGTTTGAGAAGTTTGACATTTTATGATTACATCATAGGCATGGTGTAGTGCATACTAGTGCTTCTAGGAGTCCACTCATGCATCTCTAAAATTTGCATTTTGGTGAACCATCATGACCATTAATCATCATCACGATGAGGCATCACCATCGTGATTGGCTCATGGAATTGGGACGAGACCAGACCGTTGCAAAGGGCTCATGCCATCGCAACAGTTTGGCCATCACAATAGCCCAAGCCATCGTGACGATTCGGGTACACCATCACGATGATTATCCCAACCTACACCATCCTGATTGGTTCATACCATCACCATACTTCAAGACCATCATGCTTTGACCATTGCATCACATTTAAAGCACATCATCGCCACCACGTTCTCGACCAAACCATCACAACTAGCATATGCCATAAGGAGGATTCACCTAAGTTAAGACCATCCCGATTCCCTCACGCCATCATGATGACCATAGACCATCACCGCTAGACCATGCCATCATGACAGTTTGTTAGACCATTGACCATCATGATGAGATCACGCCATCCCATCATGCTCAATGCATGAGTTCAAGACCATCATGATGACTTGTAAGTTGCAAACCATCAAGATGATTCCCCACCAAGCCATCTCAGTTGTGTAACACCATCATGATATTTCATCACTATCGTGATTGTGTCTGTTGGCAGTAGCCTTGGTACACCAGGACGTACAAGACATGAAAGTCAAAGAAGGGAGTCAGAGCGAAGGGACAGCACTAGCAAACAGGGCAGTCAAAGAAGATCTGGCAAGTAGGCCAATATTTTTTCAAGACATTAATGCAAATCAAGAGATGGACATGCAGGGAGGAAGAGCAAGTAGGGAGCTCGAAGATATGTATGGCAGATCACGAGAAGAAATCCCTACAACAATAGTGATTTTTATCACTAACAATCATTTGTAAATATCATTTCACATTTTTGTAGCTCCATTTTGTGCAAGCCAAGGAGTCCTTGAGCTTGAGGAGCCTTAGAAGTAGTTGCGTACCAATTTTCGTATTTTTTAGATCTCGTTTGAGCCCCCAAATAAGCCCTGGAACCTAATTTTTAACTAGGCCGGACACTAGGTCTGGACAGGGCCAAAAGCTAGTCAAAAACTATAAAAGGAGCTAGAGAGCTCATTTTTGGGCCTAGATTGTAATTGAAACGAACTTGTAAGAGCATTTTGAAAGTAATCTAAAAGCTCCATTGATTCTCACTCTTTGTCTTGCCGTGTGTGCGCGTGTGTGTGTATGTGTGTGCATGCTAGTGTGCTTCTCACTCACGCATTTGTGCCGTCACTTGCTCGAGGTCTTCATACCATCCTCACGTCTTCCCGGATTGACATTAAAGGAGGTGCTACTCATCATTGAGCTACACCAAATTTTGGCGCCGTTGCCGGGGAACGAGCTTTGAGGACGAGCGTGTGATGGTAAGACGTAGAGTTGACGCGTTGGAGTTGTAGGTATTTTCTTCACTCTCATCGATTTTCTTTTACTTTCTTCACCATCTTCATCACCATCATCATCATCACCATCTTCCACCTCCATCTCCATCATCGCGAAAATTTCAGTTTTTTGACTATATCCCCATCTCCACCTCATTTCCCTCATTTCACTTGTGAGAGAGAGCGAGAGAGCGAATTTGCATGTGCTGTTTTTTGCATGTTTTGTGAGCATTCTGCAGGTACAGGCCGCATCATCATCCCCAGCACCCTGCGCAGGTCCATTGAGAGCAACAGAGAGCGTACAAAGCAAGGTTTCTTTGCAAGCTTGAGAACCGGGTTCTTGAGCACCATAAAGCAAGGGATCAACAAGTAAGGTTGGATTATTCTCAACTCCCTCTGTCATTTCCTAGCTCAAGCTAAGAACGAGTAGAGATAGGAGTAAGCCAGGGCGACGATAGGAAGTTATCAAGTTGAAGACTACCTAAAAACTCAAGTTCAAGTTAAAAACATAATCTCTGTGCTGTCGATAACCTAAAGGAAAAGAACCTAACGTGGAACGACCAACCTAAAGTACGAAGAACATTCAAGTGTTCCTGACGACGTGATATCAGACAAGACCATAAACACAATAATTAACTAAAAAGAATCAAGTGACTGGTACCAATTGATTGGCAACGAGGTTGTACGCAAAAAAATTGGGATAATCAGTTAGGCATATGAACCTTCGATCAGGACGACACCTAGCAAGGGAGAGACAAAGCCTTAGGTCTTCAGAGGCTAGCGTCAATCACACTGCAAGGTCTTGGGCCCAGCAGTTGAGCCACCACTCATACTACCCTAGCTCTGAGACCAGTGAGTCAGAAATGTCTCAAGGCATGGACAGACCTACGGGAAGTTCAGGAGTGCCTTATTTGTACAGGGTAGAAGGCCTTTACAAAACACAGCTGGAATATCTTAGGACCAACCGACTAGGTGCTAGCATCTATGAGGACGGCTTAGGAAGATCTGTGGTCCAGATTAAAAACCCTGATCAATCCATTGGACTAGAGCACCCAGCTGTCAAGTTTGAAAATGGTGCATACCTGGACAAAGAAGGAACTATATATGTAGTCACTAGTCACCCTGATAGGACAGATGACTTTGGGAATGTAATCTCAGAAGCGGACTTAGGTGACCTAGAACAAGGAAACATGGATGCGGAACCTAGAACCCCTCGAGGTAAATCAGTTCTCACTAGGATTATCACGCCTGAGTGGGTCCCCCAAGACAACAAGAGCATAGAATTGCTCCTCAATCGAGAAACTGATGAAGCCTTTTGGAGGTATAAGTCTAATCAGCCGACAGACATAGGAAATATCATGATCTACGAGCTTAAGGATCCGGATAGCCCAGGCAGAGTGACCTATTTAGATCATGCTTCAGAACGGATCTTTGTGGTGACAGAAAATGATAGGCATGCTTACACTTGGAAGGGTGAATTTATTTTCCCTCAACCAAGATCAAATGTATCCTATGGTCACCCTGGGGCTGGAACTTCCCAAGCGCATGGTACGCAAAGAGACAGAAGTAGAGATAGACCAGAAGTAAGTTTTGCCAACCCAGTGGGCAGAGAAAGAACGAGAACAAAGACGAATAGGGTAGAACGTGAGATGCATAGAGCCCACAAGAACCAAAGAAATATAGATGGATTCCCTCTGCCGAGGCCTAGGGAGCACACAAGAACTTTGAGACCCACCCAGCTAGTTAAGTCCATGAAGAATTACTTTGACGGCACAGGAGATCCCTATGATCATGTGGCAGAGTTCAAGCAAGTCTTGAGAGCTGAACAAGTGGAAGATCTGTTCATGCAGTACAATGCCTTCGGTCTAACCCTTAGGAACACGGCACTTACATGGTTTCAGCCATTAGATGAGCGTCAGTTCAGGAGCATAGACCAACTCCTAGAGGCATTCATTGTAGAGTTCTCTAAGAGCGGCATAAGACACAATACCTCCTCATTGATCCACAGCTTCAAACAGACCCCCCAAGAGACTGTCAGATTGGCCGGAAGGAGATTTAGACAATATCTTGAAAGGTGCCCTATTTCGGAGCTACCCACATCTGCTAAACAAGTAGCCTTATTCCTGGATGGATTGTTGAGTACGAAATTGAGATCTTATGTGTATCTGAAAGACCCTAGGACTATAGAAGAGTGTGTACGCATGTGCATTGACATTGAAGATAACCTAGGGGAAGAACTAGAGCTTTCCAAAATCTACAAAGATTCAGATAGTGCATCTAGTCACTCCTCCTCGCAGTCCACGTCAATTGAGGAACTTGCCGAAAAGGTAGCTCAGAAATTAGGTGTATCGGGCAAACAAATCCCAAGGTTTGCCCCTGTGAAAAGATGCTATACATGCGGTGGTGACCATATGGCGAATGTCTGCCCTATTATGGCTCAACCCCAAGTAAACCCTAGTAGCCAGTACTGCACCATAGAACGGAGATACACCAATCACACCGCACAAGATTGCCCATACAACAAGCAGGCAGTGAGGCAACCCTACCCGCAGCCCTACCAACAAGGCAGATACCAAAACCAAAATCCACAATATGCTAGACCCCAACAAACCTACCAACTACAATATCAGGCCCAACAGAGACCCCAACCGGTACTAGCTCAACAGCCCCCAAACCCCGCTAACGTGAATCCAGTTAAGTATGCTGTTGCAGAAGAAAACCTGAATAGGGCCATAGTACCAGTAACCCCATTGATCTCAGAAAGTGACCCAAGTGATCATAGCTTTGATTCTACACATGTCGATAGTCCCCAGGCTTACTACATGCAGTCTCCAGAACATGGTGAGTCTTACTATAGTGAGGAACCAAGTGAACCTAGTTGGGAGTCAGATTACACGAACGTCATGTATGCAAATCCCAACCCCAGGCCTCAACCTAGGCAAGTAAGACCTCCATTCCCAAGAGGACCGTGCTACAGATGCCAAGGAGATCATCTCATCCGTGATTGTCCCTTACCCTCACCTACACAACCCCAGTCAGTGACTATCCAAGGTTTTTGCCAAGATTGTGGAAAAGAGCATCTTTTACGAGATTGCCCAAAGAACCCCAATAATATGCCAAAAATCACTCCGATCAACGTGATTGGTTTGGTTGTAGATTCCTCAGGAAGCGTCACTTCCACTGCACCAGTGCAGGTAGTCACTAGAGCTCAGGCATTGCAGCAAAACCAAGAGACAAACCAGGATAAGAACTCAGAGGCTAGTGAACCCGAGAGCATAACAAAGAAAAGGACTAGAGCATGGAAAGATAGTAGGGAAAGAATGAAAAGACAATGGGCTAAAAAGATGAGTGAACTTGAGGAAAGCATAAGAGAAACCAAAGCTAGGATAACTGAAATCACCTCTCAAATCCCCTCTCACAATACCCCGCCGCCACCCCTACCATCTCCATCTGACCCACCACCTTCCCCACCACATCATACAATTCCACCACCTCCTAGGGTAGGATCAGTATTAGCTGATCCCACTCCCGAAGACATAGACATGTTGCTTAAGGCATATCAGGCCAGAATCCAAGAAGGGCCAAACGTCACGGATCATGACAAGTGCTATCCTAGAGCTGACCTAGAGATAGAAAGAACCAAACTGTGCGCGAAAATGGTCGCACTGGCTCAGACTATGTTTGAAGCCAGTCGCCTTTTCAATTACTCGGGTTCAGCCAAAACGCAATTACATTTGGATGGATTCCTAGAGAAGTTAGAGAGGATAATTGCAAGATCTGACAAGGAAGAAAAAAATCAAGAAAAAGATAAAGCAAGCCGAAACATGAGGCATTCCCCATCGGAAGTTTATGCAGCCAATTCCACTGAACCAGACAACTTCCCCTCCTTAGAAAGAATAGAAAGGCTAATTGCACAATCAGAAAAGGAACCTGTCCCTCAAAGAAAGGAAAGGGCGAGAGAACAGATAGGCAAACCTCCTCAAGAAGCTTATCTTCCCCCCCAAAAGTCACAGGAGCCTCCCTCGAAAGCGTACGTACCTCCACAGATAACCCACATTCCTTCCCAGAGAGTGTATGAGTCTGCTCGGAAGAGTAATAGAATGAGCAATCCCCCCCAGGAAGCTTGTGCTCCAGCCATTTATGAGAGCAAGGAGAGAGCCAACGGAAGAATAAGCCCTCCTTCCCAGGTTGCTTATGTGCCCAATTCTACGGAACCGGACACTTCTTCTTCTATGAATCGGTTTGCACCAGACTTCCTACGAGAGATTCAAGAAGACAAATGGGAAAACGAAAGCGAGGTCGCCCCTCCTTTTGAACTTGTGGACGATGCACATGACCAATTCCCACAAGACATCCCATCCATTTACGGGGAACATGAGAGTACTCAATCTCACGAGAGATTGGACTTTGAATCTAATTCCATACAAGAGTTACCCCACTTCACAGGCCCATGGGAAGCAAAGTCCACATGTATGAGAGCACCCACAGTCATGGTAAGGAACGACGACTCAGTCATCCCGAGGAACACGGAGGTAGTAACGAACACCAAGGTGCAACGCGATCTCACTTTGGAAGAGCTGCCTGAGGATAGACCAAACGCGCGGAAATATGTAGCTAGTCAAGTAACTGAAACTGCAAAACCGCGTTCCCGGGTAGGATCCCATAGGACAGTACCGGAAATTCCCTTGGATAAGATAGGAGATATGTGTGAAGGTGAAGAAGGGAACACCTACCTTCCCATCACCTACCAGGACTACACCACGAAGGCAATTTTGGACTCAGGTGCAGGAGTTGCAATTGCCACTACCTCCTTATGGAAGCGTTGGGGCAAGCCGGCACTCAGGCCGACGAGAATGAAATTGCAAATGGCCGATGGTCACATAGAGAGACCCCTAGGATTGCTAGAAGGAATAACTCTCACCACTTGTGGTGTCGAGTTTGAACATACCTTTGCCATATGTGACTTCAGCAAAAATCATGCCTATGAGATGATTTTGGGAAGACCATTCATGCGACAGTTGCAAGTGGTACAGGATTGGGGAACCAATTCTTTGTACCTGCAGCACTTAGGTGTTACAACCAAAGTCAATCTCAAGGATTATTCTCATAGAGATGTCCCTCCTATCCAATGGAATCCCATCCATAGAGCCAAAGATGATACAGAATCTGTGCATTCCATAGGATCAGGATCCTCCTGGATGCATGAAGATACTCACTTATGGATGTGCAAGGTAGCAGTAGAAGAAGAGAAGAGAGAAAAGGCCAGAGAAATAGGTGCAAACGAAACCCATAGACCCATTCAAGACCCAGCCTATGCACCTGTAGTTTTTCCAGACGAGGAATTTGAACCCCATGGCTGGGCAGAAATTTTAGCAACAATGGACGTAGCCATCAATGAAGAACAATGGACACCTCACTGTGATGAGGATGGCTATGATATTTCAGTCTTCGCCATAGAGCCAATCATGGGAGAGGCAGTTCTAGAAGAATGCGAACCTAGCCCTGATGCATTTGAGGATGCAAGTGACTCCGATCTAGAGTCAATCATTATGGACCCACCATTTGCATCAGATGAAGAATACTTCCATGAAATAGAATTTCAACCCCAGAGGCATGGAGAGGTTACAAATGATGTAAGATTAGCAACGCATATGACCCCTAAGGAAGAAGGAAAGAAACGGAAGAAGAAAGAAGGCGCACCGGAGGAGGAAGAATCTTTGTTTGAGGTCCCAGAAAATTTTAAGAAGTATGAGATAGATGACAGGAGAGTCATGATAAGAATGCCTAAACGAGAGGCACAATCAGGAGAGGCCTATGATAACAAAGAAACCACCAAGAAAATAGTAGTGGCCATAGAAGAAGGAGAGGAGAGATGCACGTATATAGGCCATGACCTAACAGAAGAAGAAGAGTACGAATTGATAGCCTTGCTAAGAGAATACAGAGATGTATTCGCTTGGAGTTACAAGGATTTGAAAGGTGTTGACCCGGACATATGCTCGCACACCATCCCCATGACCTCAGATGCCAAACCCTCTAAGCAAAAGCCTTATACATATAACGATAATTACGCTGCTAAGATCAAAGAAGAGATAGACAGACTGGTCGAAGCCGGATTTATCTATGAAATTGAGCACACTGAATGGGTATCCCCCATCGTAGTGGTGCCCAAGAAGAATGGCAAACTGCGTGTGTGCATTAACTTGAAGAAGGTTAATGCAGCCACAATCCGAGATAACTATCCGCTTCCCATCACAGAACATCTCTTAGAAAGAGTGGCAGGCAAGGAAGTGTACAGTTTCCTTGATGGATTTTCGGGCTACAATCAAGTAGCCATAGCTCCAGAGGATCAGCATAAGACAGCCTTTGCCACAGAATGGGGCATTTTTGCTTTTAGAGTAATGCCATTTGGGCTTACCAATGCACCAGCTACCTTCCAGAGGCTGATGTGCCACGTGTTTAAGGAGTTCCTGAGGAAGAGTTTAGAAGTCTATGTTGATGATCTTTGTGCTCATTCCAATGTTAGACAAACCCATATTCCTGAACTCAGACAAATCTTTGACAAATGTAGAGAATACCAAGTCTGCCTGAACCCAGAAAAGTGCGTTTTTATGGTCAGGCAAGGCAAGATCCTAGGACACATAGTGTCAAAGAATGGCATATCTACCGACGAAGAAAAGGTGAGAGCCATAGCAGAGCTACCTAGGCCAAAGAATGTCAAGGAAGTACAAGCTTTCATGGGGCATTGTGGTTATTATCGACGATTTATACACATGTATGCGGTCATTGCAAAGCCCATGTACGGACTTCTGACAAACTTTGAGTGGACGGATGAATGTGAGAATTCCTTCCAGGAGCTTAAACGAAGATTATGTTCAGCACCAATCTTGACCACACCAGATTGGAATAAGCCATTCCACGTTCATGTTGATGCATCCAATTATGCTATTGGATGTGTGCTCGCACAACCTACTGGTGAAGGTAATATGGATCTTCCAATTGCCTATGCCAGTAGACAATTGAATGCGGCTGAACGGAATTACACCACTACAGAGCGCGAAGGATTAGGCATGGTATATGCAGTCAAGAAATTTAGACACTATTTGCTTGCAAATAAGTTTAAATTTTTTACTGATCATCAGGCATTGTTATATCTTGTAAACAAGCCATGCAATACAGGAAGATTAGTAAGATGGTTCCTCTTGCTCATGGAATATGATTTTGAGGTAGTGGTAAGAAAAGGTAGGACTCACTTACGAGCAGATCACCTCTCTAGACTCACGTCGGGAGAAGCCCCACAAGGAGTGTCAGATGACCTTCCTGATGCTTACTTGTTTAATTTGGAAGTTGTACCGCAGTGGGCTAAGCCATTGGTACCAGTATTGACATACGGACCCAACCATCCAGTGGTAAACACACGGAATAGAGAGATCGTAAAAGCCCAAAAGTATCACATCATGGCCGGAAGCATGTACAAGCACACAGATCAAGGGATCTTGGCCTGTTGCGTAGAAGAGGATGAGTACGCTAAATGGTTGCAATTAGCACATGTAGGTGCATTAGAGCAACACCATTCAAAGCAACGAACTTTACAGACTCTAAAGAGATTCGGAGTGCATTGGCCAACTATGGAAGCTGATGTCCAAAAGTTGTGCAAGGAATGCCCAATCTGTTGCACCAAACCGCCTGTGGAGCATGCCACTCTCTATCAAGTATCCATTGTGCCAGATTGGAGTGAACCTCTAGTATCATTCTTGCGGACAAACACATTCCCCCCAGACATGACTCTAGCTAGGAAAAGGAGTTTAGAACAAGAAGCCCTGGATTATTCACTCATAGGTGATAATCTATATAAGCGCGGTAAAGATGGTTACCTAAGGTTATGTGTCCATGAAAGTGAATATCTCAAAATCTTGGAGACTGCTCACCAAGGTGTAGCAGGAGGACACTTTGGACCAGATCGGGTGATCAAGGCAATATTGTTTGCGGGCTTCTGGTGGCCTACCCTTCACATGGATGCACATACCTATGTGAAAAGGTGTGATGTCTGTCAGAGGACTCAGTATCCTATACGCAAAGATGAGATGCCATTGAAACCTATGATGGGTGGACGTGCATTCTCTAAGTGGGGAATAGACTTCGTAGGTCCTATTAATCCCCCAGCTAAGGGTTCTCATGCGGAATACATCATTGTGGCAACAGATTATCTCACTAAGTGGGTAGAGGTAAAAGCTACAACCAAGAACGATGCTCAAACAACTGCCAAATTCTTGTTTGAGAATGTATTCACGAGATATGGGCTACCTATAGAGCTTGTAAGCAATAGAGGCACTCATTTCTTGAACGAAGTGATTGAAAATCTGCTCCAAGAATTCTTGGTAATACACAAGAAGTCTGCCCCTTATCACCCTCAAGCTAATGGACAAGCTGAGAGCACTAATAAGATTTTATGCAATGTACTGACGAAATTAGTGAACACTAAACGCTCTGACTGGGACAAACAGCTACACCATGCTGTTTGGGCATACCGAGTTGCCTACAAAACGGTACTCCAAGCCACCCCCTTTCAGATGGTATTCGGTCAAAACGCTGTGCTACCCTTGGACTTCCTGATTCCTACATTGAGAGTAGCACAAGAGTATGAATGGACAGGTCATGAGCTCTCCTCTAGGATCTTTGATCTTGACCGATTAGGAGAAACAAGACTGAGAGCCGCTGCAGGAATATATGCAGCCAAGAAGAGACAGAAGGCATACTTCGATGCCCATGTGAAGGATAAAGGCTTGAAAGCGGGAGATCTAGTCTTAGTCTATACACTGAAACAACACGCGAGGAAGCTAGAAAAGAGAGGCTACGGACCTATGATCATCAATAGGATCTCCACAAGTGGAGCGGTACAATTGGCCACATTAGAGGGTGATGTTCTCCCAAATTATATTAGCGGTTGCAGAGTCAAGTTGTACCAGGAACCCCTCACGGAGGAAATGCTCAGCCGACTCAACACTGCTAAGAAACGCAAAGAGGAAGAAAAGCGAGTGCGAGAAGAAGCTCAAGCAGAAGCTTTAGAACGCATTAGAAGGATGAAATTACGTAGGCAAGGTAGAGAGCAGCCTAGAACAAATGACTATGCAGATCAAGGATATCCCATGGCCATGTGTGAAGTTGCAGGAACAAGCTCGAATAGAATAATTGATAGACGTCCTTTCATAACCATAGATATAGGACAAGGAAAGAGTGCAAGAACTGTAAGAGCCTTGATTGACTCAGGTGCTGCCACTAGTGCTGTTAAGTTGTCTTACTGTCAAGAGTTACAGTTAACTGTCAATCCTGTGGAGGCATATCTTATAGGATTGGGAGGCGTGGAAACCCCTTGTATAGGCGAGGTGGAACTTCCCCTCTACATTCATGATGAAGCAATGACAGTTAAGGTACTAGTGTGTCAGGATGAGGATCTCACTGAACCTCTTGTCTTGGGTCAAGATTGGATCTATGACCAAGCAGTCAATTTAAACCTAAGAAGTGGACTTCTTCAGGTATGGGTCAATCATAGTCGAGTGGCGATAGAATTAGACAATGGAGCACTCAAGGAACTAGGAAAGGCACAGACTCCTGGTCCTTCCAGGGGTACACATGAAGATGACCATGCTGTCCTTGTCCAAAACTATGTGTTGCAGAGGAATGATATTCGCAAAAAAGAAGTCAGGAATGCAACGGAACTCCCTTCTTTTCCAAAGGCTAGAAGGAGACAGCAACCCAAGGTGGATCAAAGGCAGAAGAAGCAGAGTACTACCTATGTCCGAGATCAAAAGTACCTGCGCAGCAGAATGGCCCAGAAAATAAACCAGGTGTGGGTGCGGAAAGGCGAACAACCGGTTGCACTACCGTCAACTACAGGGGCAAAGCCTCTTATTAGTGACCAACAACACAACGCTAATAAGAAGTCTTTCAGAAATTCTTCTGCTAAAGTAAAATCTATGTGGGTGCCCAAGAAGTCGATGAAGGCAAGCCCACAATCAAGACAAATTTGGGTGCCTAAGGCTTGCTTGATGGCACAAGTCGCTACGCTGAGGCCACAACCTAAACAACATAACGCAGCTACGCATACTGCCAGTATTCACTCGTTCTCAACGCTCATGAACACACCAAGACCCAAGAGCGTGCATGTAATCAAGTGTAAACGGGTCCCAAAAAGGCCTCGTTTTCAAACCACGACATCGAGGAAGCTCTCTAGAGACTCTCCGAAACCGAAAACAAAGCCCATTCACTGCATTTGGCAGCCTAGGGCCTGTAATAAAACCCCCGACCCCAATTTGTAAATTCATGCCCACTTACTAACTGCAGTAGTCTCCTAGGACAACACAAGCACTAACTACACACACTGTCTTCATGCACTTACTAACCACTAACTCACCATCCACCTCATGTTAATGTTGTAACGGGGACAACACAAATTTATTCTGTCCATTACGATGTTAACACTTGGTTCTATATTCTCACAGAACCAACCAGCAAACAGGGCCATGGCAGAAGCAGGTACCAGTTCTCAAGCCGGATCTGGTGCCCAGATTCTGGACATAGAAACACTTCTCCTTGAGCCACGTCTCACCGCAAGACCGCAAGAGCTTCTAGCAGTGCATGTGCTCCCCATCCAGGATCCTCCCCAAGGACACACTTCTCAAGTAGGTAAGCATGCGCATTGGTTCAGTGATGTTGCTGGACCACTGGGCGATGGAACCTATTTCTGGGAAGCAGAATTGGAATTCAATGGCAAATGGGGTCGATACCACTTTTTCGCACGCGAGTTTGAAAGCTATCAAAATGCCGAAGTAATGAGATCAGTTTGGGTCAAAGCAGGTGTGGAAAGTTATTTCAGGACTCACTTACCAAAGCCGGACTTTTTACGATGTTCTTATCTGATCAGTACCATCACACCAAGCAGAGCCAAGGGCGGCGACAGCACCTTTGTGTTGCCATCACTGCTGCCGGGTAATGAGCTTAAAAGATTCAAGTTGACCCTCAATCTGGTAAGAGAAGCATTGGGTATGTATGGCATGCACATCCCAACAGAAAAGGAAACCATGGTTCCAGGTCGAATGAAGCACAAAGATCTTAATAAGCTGAAGGACATGGTCGCGATGACACCTACCATTGCGCTTCACCTACGAACCATCATGCAACATTTTGCTTTTCCCGCCCAAGAACGCTTCACAATGCCCCCGAAAAAAATATGGTTCAGTTTATATCTAGCAGAAACCGAAAGCCTGCCCATCAATGTGCCACACTGGATCATAGATCAGATCCACCTAGCGCATCAAAGGTGGAATAAAAAACAGAAGAATGTGCTCCACGGGTGTTGTGCTTTGACCAGAATAATCTATAGATGCTTGGCTTATGACGTGCCTGTTCAACGGGCACTCGTATGGTCCCGAGTCCAAGAATTCCAGAGAAGACTATCAGCAGCAGGTCCCCCATCAAAGAAGATGAGGGGGGGAGTCCAACTACCCTGTGCTCAACCAAGGGGAGCTACCGCTACACCAGAAATCACTCCTCCCCAGACACGACGAGTTAGGCCATTCACAATCCGGTTACCAAGACCAAGCACAGAGGGGCCTAATCTGGTGTTTCCACCCATTCCATCCGATTTGGAATTTCCGCAGGGATTTACTCTTGAGGACCTCACGGATGAAGAAATTGCCAGATTAATCTATGACTCTAACCTCGAAGCCGAAGCAGCGCGAGCTCAGGAACCGCGACCCCAAACAACATCGGCCCCCACCCAACCACAAACTGTAGAAGTCGTGTAGATGAACAAGAGGCAGGAGGAGACGAAGAAGAAGCCGACGAAGAACAACATCAAGAATATGACGAACTCTCCGAGTTAGCAAGTGCCCCAGCATATTCGGCACAAATCAAGAGACTATATCGAACCATGCGACTGGTTCAGGAACAGCATCAGATGTCTCTAGAACAGGGCAAAAGACTCATGAACGACTTACTAGCTGAGGAAGGCGTGGACGAGTTGTTCATTGAGTCCATGAACCTTCATGCCGACGCTGTAGGACTGGACGAGGCCATTCATGAGGCAATGGCCTACATCCACAGGTTTGAAAAAAGAGTTCCTGCTCGTCCCAGGAGGTCCGGGAAGCAAATTCACATCAATACATCAGCACCAGGCGAGTCAGCGCAAGCAGAAGAATATCACGAAGCACCGTTGTCACCACCATCCCCACCTCACACTACACAATTCACTCCACCACAGGACACTAGCACTACCACATCCACTACCACTACCATTGTCATGGGCATCCCACTCTCTCCGGGAATCCAATACGGGGGTGTCACCATGCCCACCTTCACCACCCTGTTCACCGATGTCACATCCACTCCACCAACGATTCCCATCTACACCGTCACTCAAACAGTTGACACGATGGAAACATCACCTGCCACAGCACCGCTCCCTCCCCCCATGCCACCTTCATCACCCATACCCCCTCCACCCACATCTCCACGTACATCCACATCATTCACCTCTCCCATTCCCGTCCCCATTCCCCCTGCATCTTCACCCTTCCCAGCATTATTTAATGTAAATAACATATTCTTAGCATTAAACCAATGTGTATACCAGCTCCAGCATGAGTACAAAGCTCTGGACAACCGGTATCAGCAACTGGAAACACACCATCAAAACTTACAAAGACAATTTCACATTCTACAAACAGAAAATGCAGAACTGAATCAACGCTACACGACGCTTGAGCAGGCTCACCAAACATTATTGGCGGCACCCCAACCATCGACAGAATCAGGTGCCAAACAACTAGAAGCTTTGCTCGAGGTATACCAAGCCGACAATCTCAAAGTCCGGCGTAACCTGGCACTTCTCAGAAAACACATGGCGGCCGCCCTTGAGGAAAACAAGAGACTGCAGCAGCAAAATGAAGCCAATCTAGAAGCAGCAATGGAAGGCTCTCCACACGAAATTGATCCAGAGCAGTTTAAAGCTGTGCCCTCAGAGACAATGAAGACCATCTTGGACAGCTATGCAGATCTATTAGAAGCTCATGATGACTTAGAAAGGGAACGTGATGCGCTGCGCAATCAACTCCAAGAGCAACAGACAGAACCCAAAGTCACAGAAACAACCACGACTTCAGAGGAAGTCAAGGCATTGAAAGAGCAGGTGGCCGAATTACAGGCAAGATTACTCACCCATGAAAGGCAACCCTCTCCAGTTGTCGAACCAGAACCCGAGGATTTGGTACCCATCGAGGTAGATGAGACGTATGAGGAACCTTACGTTCCTATGCCAATGCCAGGTGGTGAGCAAACCGCAGAAGGAATGGATACGTTAGAAATCGAAGTACCTGAGTGGCTCCAAACACTAGAGAAAACGGCATCAACTCATGAAGATCGAGTGGCAGTTCAGATCCAATCTATGGCAAAGATAGAGGACACTATTATTAAATCAGAATACTTTCGCAGCATGTCCCACCATAGATGGATCGGAACCAATGATGATCAATACGTGCCATATTGTATACTCCTGGCGGACTACAATGCAGAAATCCAACATAGATGTGGCAAACCTCCAACGTTTGCTACACAATTTGGGCCAGATGATATCCCAGAGAGCGCCAAAAAAGGATCCATTCATCAACCCACTTGGAGGATCCGACTCCTCGAAACCTACCCGGAGATGGTTCGCACCTGGACGAATATGCCTCTTTTTATTAAATATAACCCTTGTTATGTTCCTGTACTCCGCAGACGCACATGGCCAGAGTTTACCATTGCAGTCAAGAATATCAAGGGATGCGCCAAATGGTTAAACTACGTCTATCTAGCACCCCCTCAAGGGCCTCCCACCGTCAATTACATGATTTCCACTATACGGCACTGGAGCATCCGATTAAAGAATACCCCTGATGTAATGGCCCAGATGTGCATGAAAATTTTTGAGTTAATGCTTATTACATTCAGGACATTCAAGAATATCAAGGACCCACACTTCTTCGGCGTCGGATTCCTTACAGGAAACCAAGATTTAGTTTATGACATGAGCACCACTCCTTCCATAGAGGTGATATACGCGTGGCACGCCAGAATAAAATACCTCCCGGCCTGCTTCAAACAAACATTCGAAGAGATGTTCATAACAGGGTTCTGGGAATACCACTCAGAAATATTTGTACCCAGACCCTCACACCTCCTCCATTTATTTGCTGTGGAGCTCGAAGACATTAATGCAAATCAAGAGATGGACATGCAGGGAGGAAGAGCAAGTAGGGAGCTCGAAGATATGTATGGCAGATCACGAGAAGAAATCCCTACAACAATAGTGATTTTTATCACTAACAATCATTTGTAAATATCATTTCACATTTTTGTAGCTCCATTTTGTGCAAGCCAAGGAGTCCTTGAGCTTGAGGAGCCTTAGAAGTAGTTGCGTACCAATTTTCGTATTTTTTAGATCTCGTTTGAGCCCCCAAATAAGCCCTGGAACCTAATTTTTAACTAGGCCGGACACTAGGTCTGGACAGGGCCAAAAGCTAGTCAAAAACTATAAAAGGAGCTAGAGAGCTCATTTTTGGGCCTAGATTGTAATTGAAACGAACTTGTAAGAGCATTTTGAAAGTAATCTAAAAGCTCCATTGATTCTCACTCTTTGTCTTGCCGTGTGTGCGCGTGTGTGTGTATGTGTGTGCATGCTAGTGTGCTTCTCACTCACGCATTTGTGCCGTCACTTGCTCGAGGTCTTCATACCATCCTCACGTCTTCCCGGATTGACATTAAAGGAGGTGCTACTCATCATTGAGCTACAGTGTCAGAACATCGTGAGAGTCCACGAGAAATACAATTTTAGGGTTTGATTTCTTTGGCAATTTTTAGGCCAATTTTGGGTGATATTGCAAGAAAAGTGTCTGTATTGAAGGCCCTGATACATGTTTAAAGAAGTCCCCATTCAATTTCTCATCAACAAAAGTTCTATCTAAATTTGATTCTTTTACAAGCTTTTTAGAGCATCCGAGGCAAAGCAAAGTACAAGGCAAATCAAAGCTTGGGAATCATGTCTTCTTAGGCGGCGGATTGGACTTGAGGTTGGAAGAACTCTCAACCCCCTCAGTCAATTGCTAGTACATGCTAAGTGCAAATAGTGCTATTGATTGAATTAGGGTCATGATAGGAGCGATTCAAGAAATTAAAAAGAGAAAAAAGGAACCAAGGGATTGGGAACAAAGAATCAAAAGTGATGATTAATCACACTGAGTGCTAGAGGGAGATAAATTCATGAGCCTTATATCAAGAAAGCACATAGGAAAGGCAGATAGATGAACTATTAGGTCATCGGAAGCAAGTGTGAGAACCACAACATGATCTTGGTCTCAACAACTTAGTGATTACCCTTACGATTTGAGCTTAGAGCAAGCGAGCCGGAAATGGCTTATAGCATGGAGAGACTAGAGGAGGATCAAATGTAGCATATTTAGAAAGACCCAAAGCACCTTACAAAACTCATTTAGAATACGTCTGAATTAACCACATAGGTGCTTGCACCTATGAGGATGGTTTGAGAAGGTTGGTTGTTCAGTTGCAAAATTGTGACCAACCCATTGGACTAGAACATCTGGTGACTTGAAAGGGATGCATATATAGACAAGGAGGGAACAATGTACATTATTACCAATCAGCCTAACTACACTAATGAATTTGGGGTAGTCATTCTCGAGGTGGAAGTAGGGACCCAAGAACAAGAACCACGACAGGGTGAACCTAGGACATCAAGAGGGAAATCAATGTTGACAAGGATGTTAAATCCATAATGGAATCCTCAGGATGACAAAAGTATTGAGTTATTTCTTGATAAGGATACATACCAAGCATTTTAGAGGTATAGGTTGGAGCAGTCAAGTGAAATAAGAACAATAACAATCTAAGAATTCAAAGACCCTGAGATAGCTAGAACAATAGTGTATTTAGACAACACATTAGAACGAGTGTTTGTAGTGTTGGAACATGGTGACCTTTAGCCACCAAGGAGTAGGGACATCAATGGCTCATGGCTTCCAAATAGATAAAGGCAAGGAGAAGCCGAAAGTAAGCTTTACTCACACCATAGGAAGACATCGATGAATAGTGGAAACTGATAGAATGGAGAGACCGAGAGAACCAAGGTTACATGGTGGTAGAGGTGACTTTCTTCTACCTAGACTTGAGATCACCCAAGAATATTAAGGCCTACCCAATTAGTGAAGTCGATGAAAAACTATTTCAATGGGACAAGAAATCCTTATGATCATGTTGTTAAGTTCAAACAAGTGTTGGGAGCTGAGCAAGTGGATGATATGTTCATTGAATACAATGCATTTGGACTCACACTAAAAAACATGGGCTTAACCTAGTTCCAAGCTTTACAACAAAGACAATTTAGAGATATTCATCACTTATTAGACTCGTTCATCATGGAATTCTCCAAAAGTGAGATCAAGCACAATACTTCTTCTCTAATCCACAGTTTCAAACAAACCCCCTAAGAGACAAGCAGACTTGCAGGATGTAGATTTAGATAGTATATTGAGGGATGCCCAATGCTAGAACTACCCACTCAAGCCAAGCAAATATCCTTGTTTTTGGATAGGCTCTTGAGCTCCAAACTATAATCCTATGTATAATTGAAGGAACCTAGAACTCAGAGCAATGTGTGAGAATCTGTATAGACAATGAGGATACTTTAGGAGATGAGTTAGAACTCTACAACATGTACTAGGATTCAGATAGCTCCACTCAATTGTTCTCAAAACATTCTAGTTCTATAGAAGACCTAGCTGAGAAGATAGCCCAAACTTTAGGAGTCTCGAGCAAACAGATACCCAGGTTAACTTTAGTCAAATATTGTTACACCTATGGTGGTGATCATATGGCAAATTTTTGTCCAAACTTGATACAACCTCAAGCCAACCCTAGTGGTTAGTATTGCATGATTGAAAGAAGGTATACTAATCATACAACACAAGATTGTCCATACAATAAATAAGTGGTTTGATAAAACTTACCACAAGCTTACCCCCAACCAGGTAGATAGCTAGGCCAACACAATGCTCAAACTCATTATTAGATACCCCAACAAAACTACTAGGTATCATACCAGGTACAATGGAGACCAAAACCAATGCTAGCTCAACAGCCAGCCCCACTAGCCAATGTAATCTTCATCAAATATGCTGCTGCGAAAGAGAATCTCACTAGAGCTTTAGTATGTTCATCCCATTTGATCACAAAAAATGACCCCAACTCTAACAATTTTTATTCTACCCATGTAGATAGTCCAACCGCGTACTATAGTGAGTCACGAGAATAGATGTAAACATAACAATTTGAGAGCCCACCATTGGAACCTAGTTGGGAGCCAAACTATGCTAATGTCCTGTATACAAACCCCAACCCACGGCCCCAGTTGAGACACTTGACACCACATGGCCCTAAAGGACTATGTTTTAGGTGCCAAGGAGATCATTACATAAGGGAGTGTCCACAGCCCTTGCCACTAGGACAATCCAAGTATTACAACATTCAAGGTTTTTGTGTAGAATGTGATAAAGAACATGTTATAAGAGAGTGCCCAAAGAGCCCTACCAATGCTTCTAAAGTAATGCCCATAAATGTGATAGGCATTGTGCAGACTTCAAGTGGATCTACTCTAGTGTATGCTCCTATCCAAATGATAACAAGAGCCCAAGCATTGTTGCAAAATAAAAAACCAAACCCTCATAAAATGGCTAACAATAACAAAGTCAGAGTCTAGTGGAAGAAAAACTAGACCTTGGAAGGATTTATGAGAGAGAATCAAAAGGAAATGGAGTAAGAAAATAAGCGAGTTGGAAGGAATTTTAAAAGAGACTAGAGACAAAATCTTAGAATTGGCTTCTCAAGAATCGAATCAGGAGAACCCAACTTAGAAACTAGCATCAGTTCTAGCCAAACCTATTCCCAAAAATTTAGACATGATGTTTAAAGCATATCAAGCAAGATTAAAATAAGGAATCCATGTAGAAGAATAAAGCAAGAATTACCCGAGACTAGACTTAGAAATCAAGAGAACTAAGTTATGCATGAAGATGCTGGAATTGGCTCAAACTATGTTTGAAGTCGCTCGATACATTAATTGAAGTAACATAGACGAACTACACTTTCAAGGACTATTAGAGATACTAGAAGACTCAATTTCTAGTAACAAAAAGAAGGATCCAAAGAAGAACCCTACTATTCCTAGGGCATAGGAAGGTGCCACAATATCCTTGTCTCAAGTGCCGAACACTGTAGACTAGGAGAATCTTTCTTTCATACATAAGTTCTCATAGGTATTTTTCAAGGATATCCAAGATGAAAAATGGAGGCTAGAGAAAGAAGACCACCCACCAATTCAAGACATAGATGACTCAGGAGAACCATTTCCCTATGACATACCCTCCATATATGATGAACTAGAGGAGACAAAAGTTAGTGAAGAAACCAATTTTGAATCTAAGTTTTACAAGAATTACCTCAATTCATTGGACCTTGGGAAGCTAAGTCTATCGTTATGAGAGCACCCACCATACTAGTTACAATTGAGGAGTTAGTAATCCCTAAAAACAAAGACATTGTAAAGAACACTAACGTGCAGTGTCACCTCACCTTAGAAGAATTACTGAAAATTAAATCCAAGTTGTGGAAGCATGTAGCAAACTAGTTACTAGAGATAGCTGCTACTCACTCTTAGGGAAGTTCACACAAGAGAGTACCAGAAATACATGTAGAAAGGATTGGAGATATGAGTGAGGGAGAGGAAGGTAATACTTATCTTCCAATAACCTACCAAGGCTACACTACCAAAGAAATCCTAGATTCAAGTGCTAGAGTAGCCATTGTGACCACTTCCTTATGGAAACTCTGGGGCAAGCTGGCACTAAGACCCATGAGAATGAAGTTAGAAATGGCTGATGGACATATTGAGAAACCATTAGGTTTATTGGAAGGAATATAGCTCACCATTTGTGGTGTAAAATTTGAGCACACCTTTTCCATTTGTGAGTTTGGAAGGAATCATGCTTACGAGATGATATTGGGACATCCATTCATGTGACAATCGCAAATTGTACAAGATTGGGGAACTAACTCTTTGTACCTACAACATCTAGGAGTGACTACCAAAGTCAACCTCTAGGACTATTCCCATCATGATGTACCTGCACTATAGTGGAATACCATCCATAGGATGCCCGAAGAAACAGAATTGGTGCACTCCTTAGAATTAGATCCTTCATGGGTGCACAAAGACACTCATCCATGGATGTGCAAGCTAGCTAAACAAGAAGAAGATAGATTAAATGCTCGAGCTTTAGGCTCCGAACAACATGCACATACCCTTCAAGATCCTTCATGCGAACTTATAGTGTTTCCAAATGAGGAATTTGAGCCTCACGATTGGGCAGAGATCTTAGCCACCAGGGGCATAATGGTAAATGAGGAACAATGGACCCCTCACTATGACAAGGATAGATATGAACTTTCCATCTCTATGATAGAAACATTGGAGGAAGAGCCTATTCTAGAAGAATGCATGGATCTGACTCAAAGTCCAAGTGAGACAAGCGACGAAGACTTAGAGTCCATTATCATGGAATCCTTCTGCTTGTGAGAAGAGGAATATCTTTATCTTGTAGAAGCCATCACCCTTGAGGAAAGAAACGAAAACAAAATTGAACAACCTACATCACTCAAAGATAGCAAGGAGAATAAACCCAAGAGGGAAGTAAAGAATTCACTTAAGACAGAAGAAGAAGAATCTCTTATGGAAGTAACGGAGAACTTAAAAGAATATGAAATAGAAGAGGGAAGAATCATGGTCTGAATGCCTAAATGAGAAGCAAGCATAGGAGAAGCTTACGATAATCGAGGGCGAACTAAGAAGATAGTGGTTACAATTGAAGAAGGAAAAGAGAAATGCACATATATAGGGCATAATTTCATAGAGGAAGAGGAAAAGTAGCTAATGGCCTTATTGTGAGAATATAGAGACATATTAGCATGGAGATAGAAGGATTTGAAAAGAGTGGACCTAGATACATGTTCCCATAGAATTCCCATGACTTTAGAAGCCAAGCCCTCAAAAAAGTAACCATACACCCATAAGGACAATCATGCTGCCAAGATTAAAGAAGAAATAGATGGTTTGATAGAAGCTAGGTTTATCTATGAAATTGAACATATGGAATGGGTATCCTCCATTGTGGTCCCAAGAAGAATGGAAACTTGCATGTGTGTATTAAACTTAAATACGTTAATGTTGCTTTGATTAGAGATAGTTATTCGCTTCCTATCACAGACCATTTATTAGAATGAGTTGTAGGCAAGGAAGTCTACAACTTCCTTGATGGATTGTCAAGCTACAATCATGTAGCCATTTCTCTTGAAGGTCAATATAAGATGGTTTTTGCCATAGAATAGGGCATATTTGCATTTCATGTGATGCCGTTTGGGTTGACAAATGCACCCGTAACTTTTTTAGCCACTCATGTGTCATGTCTTTAAGGAGTTCTTACGGAAGAACTTGGAAGTCTATGTGGATGATTTATGCACACATTCCAACATAAGACAGACTCAGAGCCCTGAATTGAAGCAAGTCTTTGATAAATTTTGAGAATATTAGGTCTGCTTGAGCCCAGAAAGGTGTATTTTCATGGTCAGGCAAGGCACGATTCTAGGACATATTGTGTCAAATAATGGAATCCCTATGGATGAAGAAAAGGTTAGAGTGATTGCACGCTTGCTTAGGCCAAAAAATAAGAAGGAAGTACAAGATTTCATAGGGCATTATGGTTATTATTGACAATTTATACACATGTATACGATCATTGCAAAGCCTCTGTACTCCTTGTTGACTAAATTTAAATGGAGAGATGAATGTGAGAAATCATTCAATGAACTTAAACAAGATTTGTATTTAGCACCCATTTTAACAACACCACATTGGAGTAAGTCATTCAATGTACACATGGATACATCCAACTATTCTATACGGTGTGTGCTAGCACAACCTATGAGAGAGAGCATTATAGATCTCCCCATGGCATATGCAAGTACACACTTAAATGTGGCACAAAGGAACTATACCACCATGGAGCTTGAAGGATTAGGAATGATTTATGCGGTAAAAGAATTCAGACATTACTTATTGGAAAAAATTTCAAGTTCTTCACAGACCATCAAGCATTGTTGTATTTAGTCAACATGCCATGTAACAGAGGATAATTAATATGTTGGTTTCTACTATTAATGGAGTACAACTTCGAAGTAGTAGTCAAGAAAGGGAAGACCCACCTTAGAGCTGATCATCTTTCATGGCTAACTACTAGAGAAACCCCTCAAGGGATAGCGCACAAACCACCAGATGCATACATGTTTAATCTTGAAGTAGTACCTGAATGGACCAATCCTATTGTCCCTATTCTCATGTTTGGACCAAAGAATCCTTGGGTTAGAATCAAAGAGGGAGAGATCACCAAGTGTCAAAGATACCAAATACTAGTTGGAAGGGAGTATAAACAAGATAATTAGAGAATTCTTTTTTGTTGCATAGAGGAATCCAAATATGAAAAATGGTTGCAATTAGCACACATAGGTGCATTAGGGAAACATCATTCGAGACAATGTACATTGCGGACTCTACATAGATTAGGAGTGTAGTGGCCTTCTATGGAAGTAGATATCTATAAACTATGCAAGCAATGCCTTGTCTATTGTGTTAGACCACTAGTGGAACATGCACTTTATACCATGTGTCTCTTACATTAGAATGGAGTGAACCAATGGGGATCTACTTGATGACAAACACATTCCCTCAAGGCATGACTTTAGCAAGACAACGAAGTCTAGAGTAGGAAGCTCAAGACTACACACTCATTGGCGATAATCTATACAAAAGAGGGAGAGATGGATATCTGAGACAATATGATCGTGAGAGTGATTACTTAAGCATATAAGAGACTACATACCAAGCTATTAGAGGAGGTCATTTTGGCCCTGATAGAATAATCAAGGCCATACTATTCTCAGGATTATAGTCACTCACTCTTCATATGGATGCACATACCTATGTAAAGAGATGTGATGTATGCCGAAGAGCTCAGTTTCCTACTCCCAAAGATGAAATGCCACTAAAACCCATCATGGGAGGATGTACATTCTCTAAGTGGGATATAGATTTTGTAGGACCCATTAACCCCCTTGCTAAAGGTACTCATGCTAAATACATCATAATAATGATAGATTATCTCACCAAATGGGTAGAGGCTAAGGCTATCAAAAAGTATGATGGGCGCACGACTCCAAAATTCTTATTTGAGAATGTCTTTACAAGGTATGGATTTCCTATACAACTGGTGAGCGATAGAGGGACTCACTTTCTAAACTAGGTTATTGAATATTTAGTATAGGATTTGATGGTGATTCACAAGAAATCCACACCATATCATCCTTAAGTCAATGGACAGGCAGTACTAACGAGAGCCTTTTTAATGTACTAATGAAACTCATAAACAAAAAACATTGAGATTGGGACAAATAGTTACATCATGCTATTTGGGCATATCGAGTGGCGTACAAGACTGTACTCAATGCAGCTCCCTTTTAGATGGTTTATGTCAAAATGTAGTGCTTCCCTTGGAGTTTTTGATACCTACCCATAAGGTTGCACAAGAGCATCCATGGACTAGCCATGCATTAGGGAAAAAATCGGTTGAGAAGGGGTTGTTTGCTAATGACAGATTAAGGAAATTGACAAATAGAGTCTTTCCATGTGTACAAGAATATAACATTGCTGTCTCCTTTAACCGTATGAAGAAATTCTTTTTTTAAGAGAATATGATCTAAAAGCGCCACGAAAGTGATGAAGATTCTTGTATTCAGTGTACAATTTTTTGGTTTGATTCAAAAAAAGATATTTTTGCACACCACACAATGCATATTTTTTAAGTTCCAAAAAGGAAATGATTTTTGAAGATACAAAATATTTTTGGGTTCACAAAATTCCATGGTCATTCGATGATAGGGTTTACATCAAATCAAAAGTTTCCACATGTACAAAGCCTTTTTATCTATAAATGCTAGCAAATTTTGTGAATGTCAGTTTCTCGCTTTGAGCATTCTTCTTGTTCTCAATTCTAATGGCTTCTTCTTCTCGTCATCCTTCCAATCCTATAACCTCATGTAAGGATTACAACAAAAGAGAGGATTCTTTGTGGAAACCTCTTTTTGTGAAGTTAAATGAATGAATAACTATGCTTCCTAGTTGTAGAGGTGCCCATAAAGTCAAGCATGCTAAAAGAGACAACGCAAGAAACCATTGGAGGGGACGTATTCTTAGTTTCAAATTGAAGAGATGCAGTTGGTTTGCAAGAGTACAACATGTGTACAACGCTAAGGATCTTGTTCTAGAAAATCATATGCAATTCCCTTCATACTGTAAGTGAAGTTCTACAATGATCTTCTATCATTTCAGTTGTTTTTGCATAAAAACATATATGTTTTTGTATTGCAGATATTTTTCCTTCCAATATTCTGGAGTGGCAACCTCTTGAATGTTTAACAGGAACATTTAGATTCATTAGGGAAAAAAGTGAGCCTTGCATGGGCCTTGTAAGAATTCCTAATTTTTAGGGATTAAAAAGCTTAATCTAAGGGATTAAAGAGCACACAAAACCACTAGTGGTATGCTCCAATAAAATATTGTTTTATGCACCTTTGTATTTGAATTATGAAATGGAAACTTTTATAGCCTTTGGATTTTAAAATTGAATGGCTAGGATCAAATTCGTTGGAACTGTAGAGAGAGAGGGCTCTAACACAGTGTCGGCGTTTAGATTCTCTCACGCATTCTCTTGCATAGCTCTGCACATTTTCTGACCGTTAGATGATCGCGAATCCAATGGCTCAGGGCCTTTGGCGCTGATCTTATAATGGGGATGATCCGTGGCCGTCAGATAAGCTTTGCATCACATGGTGTACATCAAAAGGCACACTATCAACTTGGATCCAAAAGCAGATCTACATCTGAGCCATAGGATAGAGTTAAGATCCAATGGACACGAATCGAAGGCGCCATTTCTCATTGCAAGCTCATCTAAACCGTTCAATTCTCTGACAAATCCTATGGATCACAATGAAAGGCACCTTTGGGAAGCGCATTCAATCTCCACCATGCATTCCAAACAAATCTAAGGGTTCAGATGCAATATTGACTTGACTTTTGCCATTAAACCTCAGCCTTTGGATCTGTTACCCAATCTAAGGGCTCTAGTTCATTTGAAAGGCTTACAAAACCATTTAAATGACCAAAACCACTAGTTCTAGGTGGTTTTTCCCTCATTGACCACACAAAAACAAGGGAACCCTATGCCTAGCTTATGTGATTAAAGGACTAGACTGTGTCCACGACCCTCTTCTCATTGGTCCATCACTAATCACTCCCTAATCTAAAAGGCCCATGTAGGGTTCATTTTTCCCCCTAATGCTTTGTAAGGAATATGAAGAACTTATGTATGCAGACAAATCTACTCAATTTTTCAATTGCATAGAGTTATTTGTCCATTTTGCATATTATCAGGTGCCATCAAGGAGGAGCTCTTATGGAAATCTTATAGATTTTCCTGCTCCTTACATCTCTTCATTAGATTGGGATGCTCTTGATCATTCAACAAAAGGTGGAAAAGAAAGCTAGGACGTTGGATAGCCTTGGACTTAGAGGAGAGCTGTCCAGAAGTACTGATTCATCCAAATTTTCAATCTGGGAAAATAATTGTCACTACAAATTAGAAACTCAGAAATGTAAGGGAGCTCCTAGAATACCTTGATGAGGCATCATCACAGTTCGGATTCTCAATTGATGATGCAATAGTTAACATTAGATCAGAGAAAACATTATCTTGCATAACTTGCCTACCACCCAGGGTGATCAAATTCCAACCCTTTAGATTGTAACAAGTCTCCTTCTTTAAGAAGATTTTTTTCAAACTTTCATTGATTTTTCTTTGCACGATGGTGACTAAGAATGTGACTGATTACATCACTTCAATTATGTCTTTTTATGGACTATATTCATATTGGCATTTTTTTGTTTAATTTCAAGATTCTGATGAGGTTTCTATTGTGAAATGATTATAAAGGAACTTGCATGAGTAAATTCTAGGTGACTCAAGAATATAAACCAAGAACTTCTTACATAATATATCTCCCCTTTTAGAAACTTTTTCCATACTTCCATTGATTTTCCTTTGCAGGATGGTAACTAAGAATGTGACTCATTACATCACTTCAATTATGGCTTTTTATGGACTATATTCGTATTGGCAATTCTTTTGTTTAATTTCAACATTCTGATGAGGTTTCAATGGTGCAATGATTATACAGGAACTTGCATATGACAAACTAGATGGTATGACAAAATGGAAAAGATTGGATGCCACGACAGATACAAGCGATATAGGCCATTCGAAATGCTCCGATTGCCCGTATCACTTGCATCGGTCGTGTCATAAAAACTTCCGTATCCTCTTCACATTTAACTTTTCAACAAGAATAAAGCAAAAAGCACACAAAATAGACATTTTGATGATAGGAACAATTCAATTTTGCTTGAACCATGCAATGAAGTCATTTTTGCTTAGTTCTCAAGAGGATCAATTCAACATTACATTACTCAAGGCATATAAATATAGTCACAATGATCATCTTCTAGATGAAGACTGGGGTAATTACATACAATTTTTACATCAATAAATCTTCCAACATATGTTGGTTACACATTAGATTACAATCTTACATTCCAAAAATATAATACTTCACCCTTCTTTTATGTCCTTTTTGGAGCCCTCACCTCTAATCTTATTCTTTGGCCCATGCTTCAATGGGGAGTGAATAGGAAACCCTTTCTTCTTTTTATCTAGTGTGGTGGTGGAGGTGAGTCTGGATCATAAGGGCACATTGCATGTTTCATAATGTCATTTATTGCTCTCTCCTTGATCAAGATGACCCAAGCATCTGGATAGTCTAACAAGTTTAACTCAGGATTGTAAAACCTTCTTTACAAGAACCTTACTGCATTTGCAATCACTCTCCAACCACATGTGTTGTCTTTCTGTAATGGCACATGTATTTGAATCTATCCAAACGTTTTTTCTTCATTCAATTTAGGAATTCCAGGAAAGTTGTGATCAATATGCATTTTGAGAAGCTTAGCAACACTGCAAGGTAAAATTAAATTCAAAATGGATGGCAAGGCTTTAAAATAGAACACAACAAAACGTATGGCAAGGCTTACACTTTGGAGTTTCCATGTTGTGATTGGAGAGAATTCCTTGTTGTCTTCTTTGTCCTAGCCATAACCTACAAAAAAATATATTTTAAGAGCTTGGAAGAAATTTAAAGAGCAAAAAAACTAATGTAAAAAAGCTTTCACAAAGCACTCAAGAAACATGACCGATGCAAGCGATTAAGGTCATCTCAAAATCCTTGGATGTCCCTAATCACTTGTATTGGTCGTGTTAACTTGCACAAAAAAGAGTTTAAAAGCTTGGAACAAATTTAAAAAGCAAAAAAACTAATTAAAAAAGCTTTCACAAAGCACTCAAGAAACACGATCGATGCAAGTGATTAGGGTCATCCGAAAATCCTTGAATGTCCCTAATTGCTTGTATCGGTCGTGTTGTAAAATAATTGATCATGATGACCAATCCAAGCGATTAGGGGCATTTGAATCTTCTTGATGCCCCTAATCGCTTGGATCGGTCATGTACAAGCTTTTGTGATCCATCATACCTCACACAAAATGTGGTCTATGGAAAGTTTTGAAAAGCATGTAAAAACTCGAAGACAATGGCAAGTCGGTGGTAGGAAGGAATTCACAAAAAAATGAAAAAAAGTGAATAGAGGAGCTTAAATAGTTCTCTAGAATGAGTTGACCATTGGTGACATGTGGTAGTGTGTGATTGGTCCATGTCATCTAGCCGTTATGAATCCCTACAATGCCATGTGGCATCATTTGAGTGGGTCAGATCATCTAGCGATGGTGATTCACAATGTCCTTTTGCCATGTGGCACTTGCTTATTGGTCCACATCATGTGACCGTTACCCGGCCCTCCTGGACTATAAATAGGAGTCCCCTTTACCATTTCACATTTTCAACCTTCATAGAATTTCTCTCTTCATCACCCATGCATACTTGGGCTTCATACCCGATACGACTAATACAAGCCATTACACGCGTTTGACCGACCTTTGACTAGCTTATTTTGCTTGCATCGGTCGTGTTCTCCACTAGGTCACATACTTGTGCTTCATACCTGATATGACTGATACAAGCGATTACAGCATTTGATCAGCCTTTGACTTGCTTATTTTTCTTGCATCGGTTGTGTTCTCCACTAGGACACATACTTGTGCTTCATACCCAATAGGACTGATGCAAGTGATTACATGCATTTGACCGGCCTTTGCTTGCATTGGTCGTGAACCTCCCTATCTTACTATTGGCTCAGAGTTTCAAGAAACTAATGCGACCATTGGATGCGAAACATTCCAAAACCCTAAGATTGACTGTCTATTTGCATGATTCTGATATCGAGAGGTCTTGATGAGCCTATTTGTGCATGAATCTAGGACAGGATCAATGCAATCGATTAAGCCCATCCAACACGACCAATTCAAGCGAGTAGGACCATCCAAGCTTCTTTGATGGGCTTAATGGCTTGAATTGGTCATGTCCAATCAAGTATCATATTTCTAGCTATATGAATGAATGCTCCATATAGAACAACTTAATGTGTGTAGGCCCATGCGATATTCTCTGATGACCCTAATTGCTTGGATTGGTCGTGTCTCATGCTTTGTTTCTGCTTGTGTTTCCAGTTATTTCTATGACTTTAAAAGTTTCCTTGGACTTTTTTTGACCTAGGTTTTTGATTTTTTCCACAATTATCTATATTGGATGAAGACAACTACATTGGCAGGGGGAAGGGAACAATGAAAACCATAGAGGAGAAAGGAAAGACAAAGATGGATATTCATTTAGTGATCCACTATCTTCCAAATATGAATCCAAAATTATTTTTTGTTATTCATAAGCACTATAGTGAAGAGCCAGATTTCACACTATTCTCCTTGAGGACTCTTTCAAGATACATGGGTTTTACTTCAATACCCTTTAATGCATACAGAGTTTTGCTACTTGAAAGAACAGCTACATTTAGAATTTTTGGATATGCCCGAGGATTCAATGCTTCAAGGGCAGGCTACTTCCTTTGTTACTCAAGCTTTGCAATGGTTGTAGGGGTGTCAGATGTTAAAAGTATTGTTGGCTACTGGAGAAAAGAGTACCTTAGATATAGAGGAGATTTGCTAGAGCCAAGCTCATTCAAAAGACTCAAGAAGGATTAAATATATTTCTTTTCAAAGCTTATTACTCATGAAATGTACATAGATACACATCTTTATTGCCCAAAGGGATACAAGACATTGCAAATATGAAGGATGTAATATTTTTTGGTGTAATTGATCCATGTCCTAATATTAATCCTTATTGATCCATGATCTGTTTTTCTCTAGTGAAAGTCCTATTTATCTAATGATAATATTTTTCATGAGCTCTTTTGTAATTTTCTTCTCAAGAATCAATCAAAAATCTCTTTGAAGGCAGATTTTCCAAATTCAAGCTCATTCAGAAGACTCAAAAAAGGTGTACATACATAGACATATTTCTTTTGGAAGCTTATTTCATCATGAAATGTACATACATAGAAATCTTTATTTTTCAAAGAAATAAAAGACATTGCAAATATTAAGGCTTCCTTTGGAATGTAATCTTTTTCATTTTGTGATATTGATCCATGATGTTTTTGTCTGGTGATAGTCCTATTCTTTTGATGACAATATTTGGCATGAGCTCCTTTGTAATTATCTTATAAAGAACCAATCAAAAAGCTCTTTGGAGGCATTACTTTTTGTTACTCCTCCTCCTTTCCTTGTGCACCTAAAGAAGCTTGTCCGTGCTTGATAATGATATTTTTCCATGCCTTGGGTGTTCCATTTGGCAAGTGTTTCCTTTTCTGCAAAGAATGCACCATGCACAAGAAGAATATGCTAGAATAACATAAGAGTTTCATCAGATATTTATTTCAATTAAAGAAAAATAATTTGAGTAAATTATCTTTGAAACTCACCAAGTAGTTTGTTATGTATTTGGCACTCCATGCCTCCCTCCATGATGGTTTATATAAGCTCTGTGGTCGTCTTTCTGAAATCTGTCACATAGCTATTTGATGTTACCTGCTGCCTCATGATTTTTTAAAAATTATCTAGTTTTTCGACACCTCCATTCTCTTTTTTGCTATTTCTTGTTTGCTTTTTACATTAGTCGTGAACTCACAAAATTTTTTCCTGCAATTCCACATGGCATTTAGTTGTTCGTCATCATGGTTGCTGAAGAATCTCCTTGCTTTTGCACCTCCCATTGAGACATCCTATAGTACATTACCTGTATTTTGTAGAAGCTTTGGATCTTTTCTTAGATGAACATCATCACCACCATGAAATCCCATTTCTGAAAGTAGAGATTCACATTTTTTAATGAAAATCCCTGATGTAGTGTGTTTTGTAAATAGTTTATGTATTGTACATAATTCCTTGAAATCTCCTAGAGCCTTGAACGATAGCCTTGTAAACCATCCTTACCATCTCCTACAAATCTAATTAGATCATGAAGATTATGAAAAGGGGGATACCTTCCAGTTTGTGGATCAATTGGATAAACAAATCCATCTGCCCATATGTCGATATGTTTTTTGCCTTCTTTTTGCAATCCATCCACTTTAGAATGTTGAAGAGCCCTTTGGCATACCTTTCTTGTCGTTCCATACTCATGACTAACTGGAATGTTGATATGGAACTTATCACAATGATTTTGGATGGTTGAAAACTGAGTGAGAGTGTTTGGGTTGAGGTTCTCCATGGTCTACTACGAAGAGTGACATGAAAGTGTCTAAAATGACATGAAAGAGAGAAACAAGCCTGCTATGGAAAGTAGAGTAAAAAAAGTGCAAAACATCATAAGCACACATTATATAGGTCCGTGAACAAGAGGAAAATTCAAATTTTCATGAACGCCCGATGAGCACAAAATTCGAGGCATAAGATATGAGTCATACTTTTCATGATTATCACACGAGTTTCTCTCTCTTCAAAATTTGCATAAGATATATTTTAAATGTGCTTACATGGAATTTTTTAAAATGATCTGACAACTTTAATCCAGATTAAGAACAACTAATTGAAATCCTTGCACGACCCTTTTTTGGTCGTTTTTTGCCCTAATGAGTTATCATCAAGGATCATGGACTTGGAACAATTAGGAGAAACAAGGTTGAGAGTGACAACAGGCATATATGCAACCAAGAAGCGATAGAAAGCCTATTTCGATGCATATGTGAAAGATAAAGACTTGAGAGAAGGAGATTTAGTCTTAGTGTATACACTAAAACAACATGCATGAAAACTAGAGAAACGTGGTTATGGACCTATGATTATAAACAAGCTTTCAACAAGTGTGGCGGTACAACTAACCATGCTAGAAGGAGAGATAATGCCTAATTATATTAGTGGGTGTAAAGTCAAGCTTTATCAAGAACCTCTCATTGAGGATATGCTTAGACGACTCATGTTGGCAAAGAAGCGCAAGGAGGAAGAGAAGAGAATATGAGAAGAAGCTTAGGTTGAGGCCTTAGAACACATTAAATGTATGAAATTAAGAAGACAAGGATTACGAAGAGAATGCTATGAACAATTTGAAGGCTCCAAAGTAATCACATATACCAATGTCAAAGCCCCCAGATATCCTATGGCCGTGAGTCAAACAAAGTTAACTACTCACCCTAGCATAGTGGATAGGGGACCATTCATTATAATGATGTTAGTGCAAGGAAATACATGCCAAGAGATTAGGGCTTTAATAGACTCAAATGCTCCAACGAGTGCAATTAGGTGGTCTCATTGTCAAGACATGGGATTAGAAATGCAGCCATTCAATGCATACCATGTAGGGCTAGGAGTCATGGAAACCCCTCACATGGGTGAGGTGGACCTTCCTATCCTCATACACGATGTAACCTTGATCAGAAACTCCAAGTATGCCATGATGATGACTTGATAGAACCATTAATTCTTCGAAAAGATTGGTTGTATGATTATTCAGTGGACTTAAATCTTAGAAAATGCTTCCTTCAACTCAAGATACTAGGCCAGTAGCAAGTGGTACCACTTGACTTCCCTAACTATGCCCAACTAGTGAAAAGTGAGCCGAACCCGTATGCGATGGATACTAAGGAGGACCGAAAGGTTTTTGGTCAAGTCCCCTCTCCAACGACCACCCACGGTCAGATGGGAACTATCAATGGCCACATGGGCATGATAGGCTAACAAATGGGCGCCATAAGCTGACAAATGGGGACTATTAGCAGACACGTAGGCTACATTACCAAACAAATGGGAACTATAGTTTCCTCAAGCCCATCCTCCACACTTCGTGCATGCTTGCCTAGATCTATTGTACAAAATGCCTCACCTCTTGATGGGAAGTTTATGTAAGTGTTGGACCTCCCTTCTTTTCCAAAACAGGGTGTCACCCTAACCTCTCAACCACCACCACAAAAAAGTCAACCATGACTTGGAAATGCGAACTGACAACAACCTCCCTAGACTATCCCAAGGTGGAGGCAGCACAAGCATCCCAACACAACCAGTACAAAGGAATTTTGGGTACCAAAAAGTCAGCAAGCACATGCCATCTCCAACAGTGTAGGCTATGAAGTGAAGAAGCCAAAGTAGAGTCAAACTCAATGTTTGATATCCCCTCGGCCTTTTTCTTCACCAACGAGAATTTGACAAATATGGGTACATGAGAAATATCTGACAGCCAAGACCCACCCCACTCAAATCTAGGTGCCCAAGGCCTGTAGGATAGCTCAACAACCAAGCATTGTAATAACCACCCCTCTAAACCCACACTACTCACCGGTCTTACCACTACTAGATTCATCCCTTATAGCTCATCAAAGAGGTCACATCCATGGTAGTATCGTTTTTCAAACAGTTTGGCTTGATTCCTAATAAATATGTAATTTCTTGTTTTGTTTCAACCTTTCTAGTTCTTTTAGATACGGTTTTCAAGTATTGGATCTTTTGGCAACTCTTAGAAAGTGGGTGCATGAAAGCATCCAAAAACTTCCATACACCCCTTTGTACAATATAACATCTATTACAGCTAGCCTTTATCCTTGTAATAATTCCCTGACACCTAAACCTTGTACAAATTCTCCTCCACTAAGTCACTGTCACCTGTAATGACATCTCATGAAAAACAATGTATGCATTATTCATTGCATGTAGGAAGTCTAGAAACCCGCATTAGTTACTAAGAGACCATTACATAAATCACCTCATAACACACGGCTACACGGGTTATGCATTGGTTATGGAAAGGGATTGCGTTCTCAGTTTCTTGAGATCATAATTACTTTCCATGCTAATGTGTTATCGTTTTGTAGCAGATCCTTTACACACACATTCAGATCACCATGCAAGATGAAGAACCTTCGAGGCTGGCACTAGCATGCTAGTAGTGGGGTTTAGGAACTTATTCGCAGAGGCTCATCCCTGAATGCAACCTCTGGAATTTCAAGACTTCATGGGGCCTATGCTTATTGACAATCCTCCCATCTGAAGGACCAAGAAAGTACATAACAAATCACACTGGGTTTAGGGCCTAGCAGGACTGTTGGCTGAGACACATCACATCTATGATGCCGTTTTACGTTTTAGTGGAGATACTTGGTGAAGGTATCAATTCTTTTCCTAGGATCTCGAGGCCCTTCAAAATTCAAGAGAGTTATGACCCATTTGGCCAAGGGTAGGATTTATAGAATACTTCAGTGCTCCCCTTCCCAAACCAGACTTTTATCACTAGTTTTATTTGTTCACCACACTACAACCCCCTCTTAGGAGGGGGTTACCCGAAACATTCATTTTTCCATCACTAGTTGTGGACCCTCCATTCAAGAAGTTCTACCTCTTTGCAATCTCATCAGAGCCACACTCAAAATCCATGGTACGCATACACCGACAAAAAGGGAGAGGCGCATACCGAAGCCCATGAAGAAAGGAGATGTTCTCAAATGGGCCAATATTTCAGCTATAACACTGAAGGTGTCAAAGCAATTATGAGTATGTATGCAACACTTTGCCTTCCCAGCACAAGGCCCTTTTACGCTACCTCAGAAGCACATTTGGTTTGGGTTATACTTGGAAAATACGAGACTACAAATTATTGATCTCACCAGCTAGATTCAAGAGCAATTATATTTGGCACAACAAAGATAGGCACAAAAAAGAGTTATTCATGGTTGTTGTGCAATTACTAGGATTGTGTACATGTGTCTAGCATATGATATCCCTATTGAGCATACTTTGAATAGCAAAGAGTTAACACTAGTGTTGTACGTGGACACTTTAGTGTCCTAAAAAAGAGACATTATTTGATGAATTTTTTAGATTACTAGAAGGAACCATTTATAAATTTAACTATGCAACATGTTATCATAAGGGCTGAATATTTCTAGAAAAATATAGTTTTCACTAAAGGATAGAAAAATTAACATTTATTCACTAATTCTATGATGCTAATTTCAGTATTGGTGCAAAAACTGCAATGATGTTGGTTAGTGGTTATTTTCTATTAAAATTATGATCTCACAATTTTCATTGTTGTAAATGCAATAAAGTCCCTTCTTTTATATACTTCAACACTTTTCTATCCTATTGCTAAATATTTTTAATGCTTTTTACTAGGTTTAGGGCATAGAATTAATCTCATATGTGCCATGACAGTGTTATCATCTATGCTTTATTTTGAAAATTGATGGTATGAATATGACTCATTTTTTATTATCAAAATACTATTAAATATTCATAAAGATAGAGACATTTTTTTAACAACCTTAGAATCTAGTTTCTATGACAATTCTTCAAGTTAAATAATACTACTATTTTTCTATGCTAAGAAAAGGTCATTTGATGAGAAAATATTGCATATGCTACATGATTAAAGTTAATATGCTAGTTTCTTCTATATAAAATAGTTTATAATGTTTATATAACTATTTTGATTGATATTACATATCTTATATCATTGAGAAAAGCTTATTTTTTGGGATGAATTTCTATTCTCGGTAGAGTGGAAGGTGGTTATTCAATGAAGTATTGCAATTGTTGGAGGTATGTGAGATAGGTACAAAAATAATTGGTTCAAAGACATGTACCATATTTTTTTGATACTATTGTTGATATAGTTAGGTAGTGATGTGTGTGAACATGCTAGGACCACATGAAAAATGTTTTCCCTCTTTAGGAGGTTTCTTTCCCTCGTCTTGTATATATGCCTATAGCCCTAATGGGTTACTTATCTTTGTACATTCTAGTGGTAATACATTGAGTATTGTGTGTTGTGCTCAAAACTTCTTCTTCCTCCTTGTGCTGTTCGCGTGCTTCTGCAGACATCTAACTCCAACAATCGGTATCAGAGCAGGTCCTCACTTCATCTAGGGTGTCGTTGACACCCCTTCGGTCACAGTCTTAGAATCGCATGAAATTTGGTGAGCATACTCAGGGTGATTAGGAGATCAAAACAACTTTGCTATGCAGTGCCAAAATCTCGATTTGAGCTCATTTTGGCCTCTGAATGCACTATCGTAGTGCATGTGTAGGCTATTTCGTCTCACTATGCCTACAGGTTTCCGTTCGCCAATATAAGAATCTTGAAGTCTACTATAGGTTTAGCAGAACACATCAGGGTAGTTCTATTGAACTTTTTCACATATAGTCATTTTTCTGCATCAGGGTATTTTACTCAGTGGCCATGGCAGAAAGTAGTGATGTATTCCATATGTTGGTTGTTGAGGATAAGTCGGATAGTACCAATTACCCATTGTGGGCTTATATGATGCGACATGTATTGGTTGTAAAAGGACTACGGAACATTGTGCACGGTGTTGAAAAACATCCTATTACACCTGCAAATACATGTATTGAAGTTGATACAGATGTCATTGAAGATGCTGATATTCTTGAGATTCTTGTTTGTGTTGTAGTTTTTGCTACACCTACTACATAGAAATTTTTTTAGGATGGCAGAGATGCTCAGCCACATGCATTGATAGCCTTGTCTGTGAAGTGTGCCATTATTCCTTACATTTGCTCTTGCAGAATAGCTAAGGATGCTTGGGATACACTTACCACATTGTACCAGGCTAGGAATGAGGCTCATGTTGCTTACCTCTGAAAACAATTGGAGAGTGAGCATACGAATGAAGATGATTCTATGGAAAATTTTCTAAAAAAGATTAAATGCTAGAACGAACAATTGATGTTGATGAAGTTATACTAGATAGCTCACTTGTGCAGACCGTTTTGAATGGTCTTCTTGATTCATATCAGAGTTTTGCTTCTACTCTTTGTTTGATGATGAAAGGCAATCCAAATGCCTTGTCATTTGAGGAGTTAAACTCTGTTATGTTACAGGAAGATCAGTCTAGGCAGAGCATGTCCATTATGCATGTTGCAAATCAAGCTTTCCTAGCTGGGTAGAAGGACAAAGTAAAATGGAGCTCATCTAGTAATAAGTAGAAATCTACAAATGCTGCACATTCAAAGAATGAAAGCAAAGATGATAAGAAATCAAAATAGCAAAAATTCTTTTGTAAGTACTATAAAGTAAATGATCATGTCATAAAGAAGTGTCCGAAATTGGCTACAAAAGAGGCAAAGAAAAAACAGGCCGGAATGGTTGTTGCAGAGGCCTCTACACCAAAAATAGAGTCTGCAAATCTTATGTAGAATGAAGAATGGGTGTTTACTATTGTTTGCAATTTTGACCCATCTTCTCATGAGCACTGTATGTCTGCAGTAGACTCTCATGTTTAGTATTTTGATAATGGGGCAACCAAACATATTACCTCATAGTGCAGTTTCTTCACTTCACTAGAGCGTGCCCCTTCAAGAAATATTGTTACATGTGCTAATAAATCCTCTTATCCTATCATGGAAGTTGGTCAGATCATTCCGACTACTGCTGATGGTAGTTCTTTCAGCTTTTCAGATGCTTTATTTATGCCAGGGATCAAGAAAAATATGTTATCAATTTTGGCATTCGCCAAGATTTTCTTGGTTGTGAAATTTATCTATGACACATGTATAGTTCATGATCTATCAAATGGCAACATGATTATTGTTTTTGGCATTTTATGTCATGGGCTGTATAAGCTCATAAACTATGAAAAATCTTTGAATGATTTAGCATGTGTAGTACATGATTCTCAAGTTATGTCAAATACAGAGCTTTGGCATGCACACTTTGGTCATCTGAATTTTTCTCATTTGCTATGCCTACAAAAATTTGAGATGGTGTCCTCTTTACCCAAACTTGAGGCACCCAAAAAACATGTGTGTGAAGGTTGAATTTTGGGCAAAATGCAGCATTCCTCCCTTCCAAAAGGTGGTTCAATTCGGGCTACTAAAAAATTGCAGCTTGTACATAGTGATGTATGTGGTCCTATGCAGACACCTTCTTTCAGAAATTATCTTTGCTTTGTGACTTTCATTGATGATTCTTCCAGGCATGCATGGGTATATCCACTCAAAGAAAAGTTTGAAGTGTTTATGTGCCTCAAATAGTTTTTGGTTTTGGCTGAAAATTTGTTAGCATGTAAAATGAGCACCCTGCATTTTGATCAAGCAAGAGAATATATGTCTTCTGACTTTAATCCATTTCTTGCTAAACACGGGATAAAACATCAATGTACAGTGCTGTATACACCTCAATAGAGTGGAGTTGTTAAATGGAAGAACATGTCACTCATGGAGATGGTGAGGTGTATGGTCAAGAGTTAGGCTTTACCACATAGTTTCTGGCTTGAGGTTATCATGTGTCCACCATATGTACTTAATGGGTGTCCCACTCAAGCACTGTAGATTATCACTCCATATGAGGCTTGGCATGGTCACAAGCCATTTGTTGCTCATCTACATGTTTTTTGTTGTTTGGCACATGCATTAGTGCCTGAACAACATTGTAGGAAATTCGATAATAAGGCATTAAAATGTGCTTTTCTTAGGTACATTTCTGAAAGCAAAGGCTATTGTCTATATCATGCACAGACTAAACACATTTTGGTTAGGCATGATGTTGTTTTTATGGAAGATGCTATTCAGCCTTTACTTTCATGCACGAAAGACACATCTGTTAGCTCCAAAGACATGTATGATACTTTGTTGCCTCTTTTTACAGGTTGAGAGTCTAGCGTTGGTCCTAATGAGGCAAATTCTCAGCCTTTACAGGTTTCATGTGATGATGGAGATCATTCTATTTTTTATGCAAATTTACATGATGCACTTATTGATGAGAGAGCTGATATTGAGGAGGCAAAAACTATGCCAAAATGGCTGGTGCAGACTTTGCATGGCAACAAATTAGATGCACCTTTGTCATACCCTACTTGTTCAGGCTCTCATAGTGCCTCTTTTGCATCAAATTGCTATGCTATGGTTGCTTGTAGTCTTTGTAATGAGACTGAGCTTGTTTCGTTTGATGAACTACAAAATTATGAACATTGGATGGCTGCAATGCAATCTGAATATGATGCTATCATGAAAAATGGTACCTGGTCTTTATGTGAGTTGACTTCTGGCAAGAAGGCCATTGGCACTAAGTGGGTATACAAGCTGAAGTGCAAACCTGATGGAACAGTTGACACGTATAAGATTAGGTTTGTTGAAAAGTTTTATGTACAGGAATGAGGCATAGATTTTGATGAAATCTTTGCATCTACTTGCCGAATGACTACTGTTCGTAGCATCTCTGCACTTGCAGCTCATCATGGTTGGAATGTACATCAGTTGGACATTAAAACAACATTTATGAATGGTGACTTGCATGACGAAGTGTATGTTTTTTGGCCCCATGGCTTTGTGTGAAAAGGGCATGAAAACCAAGTGTGTACGTTAAAAAAGGCATTATATGGTTTAAAGCAGCACCACGTGCTTCGTATGAAAAGATACATGTTTAACTGATTGCACATGGTTTTGAGAAAAGTCCAAATAAAAGCACCTTATATGTTAAGCGTGCAAATGATGTGCTTCTAATCATTGTGGTTGATGGTGGAATGGGTTGTTAGTATATGATCAATGTCTACCCCTCATGATTATATGCACATTTTGTAAGGCCCCCATTATGAGGAGAAGCCAAGCATGCATTACCCAATTGATGGGAATCCCAACTTGCATGTTGGATGAAGGTCATATTGGACCATGTAACGTATTGCAAGGAAAGGGAGTTACTAGGGTATATTTCTTGTGAGTGTCAGAAATCATTTATACTTGTTAGTCGGTTCAACTCACCTAAGCCATGTATGGCAATCATGGGGGTAGTGGCCGCCCATGCTCTACTACCCATGTATAGCCATCCACTGAAGGCCACCCATGATGCTATATATACATGACTTCTGCATTACCTGAGACCTCGAATTGAGCCAACATACCTCTACCTTGTATCTCCCTATCTAGAGTTTTCTAGATCACAATTTAAGCTCTACCTTGAGAGCGCACGTGTGGACAACACCATCATCTTTGTACTTGCTATTAGTAGAAAATTGTTGAGATTCCCCTATATCTGTTAGCTTCTCTACTACTTCTCCTATGTTATATTGTGTAACTTTTGTCTTACATGGCTTTGTGTCAAACAAAATATATTGACACATTATTGCAGCATTTTGGCCTTGAAGACTGTAAACTTATTGCCACTCATATGGAGATATGAGAAGGAATAGGTTTTGGTCTCAACCTCCATGGGGTTCATGGGGAGAGAGGTTTTCCTAGAGTGCTCTAGGGTCCACCTACCATAGTAGGTAGTCCCTTGGAGAGAGCTATATATAGAGGCATAACATTGGGAGGCGAGTCACCTCTCTAGCATGTGGTGATCCTAATCATTACTTATTTGCATTCTCAACAACTTCTCCTAGCTCGAGCTTCTTGTCTTGATAGACTTCCATTCTTCTCCTCACTAAGTCTTTATGAATACAAAGGACCTATTGACAAGCAAATGACAAGTTTTCTAGAGTGCTAAAATATTCATTAGAGACCAGATTAGCTTCTCTGATGAAATTAATCCAAGAAATAAAGCTAGCCTTGAAGCATTGTGCCCTTTGATAGATAGAGAAGTGTTTACCCATAATGGCAACATACCAAACCAAGGAGATTCTTGTAGAGAACAACATTGATGTTAGTAAAAACATTAGCACTTGAAGAATACATTTTCTTGACCTTCATCCAAGATTTCCACATTTTACAAGTAAGAAGACCTCCAACTAAACTAAATAACTGAGGAGAGACTACAACATCCTAGATTATGTTGTTTGTTCAAGATTTGGAGTCTTGAAGATGGAATCATTGAAATTTCCATTTTATAAAAAAAAACTAAATATATGTAGAGGATAAAAACTTGGGTTTGTTTCCCATTGCGACAGGGTAGAACACACCCAAACTCCCTTCCACCTTAGGCAAACAATAGATGTGCCAAATAATTTTAGTAACTATTTTAACCTAGGTGTTGCCTCCCAACAAGAATCTTTTTTCTAGACTGATTACTTGCTTTAGTTGCTTTTTACTAGATAGACAAAAATCAAGAAAATAGGTGAGGGTTGGAAGAAGATATTTATTTAGCACAGAGGTCCTATGTCCAAGAGAGCTTTGATAGTTATACCAAACAAAGAGTTTAGATCTAAATTTATTAGGTATTGAATTTTATCTCTCATTAAGAGTAACTTTGAACCTTATAGGTATGCCCATTGATAGTTTGAATATTATTGACATGTTTTGGTGGTAATGTGTGAACACACTTAGGACCATCGGGGCACTTTTTTCCCTCTTTAGGAGACTTTTCCCCTTGACTTGTATGTTCCCATATAACCCTAATGGTTCACTTATCTTTGTACATTCACTTGGTAACACATTCAGTATTGTGTTTTGCATAAAGCTTCTTCTTCTTCCTTGTACAATTCCTATGTCTCTGTAGACCTCAAACTCCAAAAATTGCTATCAGGGTAGGTGTGCGCTTCATTTAGGGCATCATCATCACCCTCGGATCACAATCTCAAAATCGCACAAAAATTGGTGAGCATACTTGAGGTGATTAGGAATTCAAAATAGCTTTATTGTGTGGCATCAAAATCTTGATTTGAGCTGATTTTGGCCTTTGAATGCATTATCATACTGATCATGATCATGTAGGCAGTTTTGTCCTTTTGTGCCAAACATATATACAGGTTTGAATTCACGAGTACAAGCATCTCAAAGTCTACTGCAAGTCTAGTAGAGCTTATCATGATGTCTATGTTCAACTTTTTTAAGATACAATATTTTTTTTTCATCAAGATATTTAGGCACTAGCCATGGCTAAAAGCAATGATGTACTACGCATGTTGGCTAGTGAGGATAAGTTGGATGGCACTAATTACCTGTTATGGGCATATGTGATGTATCATGTATTGGTAGCAAATGTGTTGTCGAATATTGTGAAAGGTATTGAAAAATGTCCTACTAGATCTATGAATATAGTTATTAAAGCTGACATAGATGGCATTGAAGATAATGATCTTCTCATTCCTATTCGTGCTACAGTTCCTGCTACACCTATTATAGAGCCTCATATTCACTATTGCGAATATGAGGCTCTATAATAGGTGCATATTCATATCATGCATTAATAGGTTTGTTTGTGAAACATGCCATTATGCCTCATATTTGCTATTGCAAGACAACAAAGGATGCTTGGGATACAGTTAAAACCTCTTAATGATCTTCTAGATTCATATCATGCATTAATAGGTTTGTTTGTGAAACATGCCATTATGCCTCATATTCACTATTGCAAGACAAAAAAGGATGCTTGGGATACACTTAAAACCTTATAGCAGGCAAGAAATGAGGCTCATGTTGCTTACCTTACATCTATAATACAATTTCAGATCATTTGCTACCACACATCAGAGGATTGGAATCAGCTGAAGATATATGGAATGCATTGGAATATCATTTGTAAAGTACTACCAAATCAAGGAAAGCAAGTCTATGGTAAGATTCTACGACATTCAAGAAGTAACCAAGTCAAAGTATTAGTGATTATGTCACTAAGATGAAGGATCTAGCAGATAATCTTGGATCCATAGATGAAGATATTGAGGATCATAGATTGATTGCCCAATTGTTGTAGGTTTGAGAGGAGATGAAAGGCGGATACCTTTTGTCTTGTCAATAGAACTTGCTTTGAATCATTATGTTCCAGATTTGAATCAATTGCTTGGTTTGATGCTCACATTTGAGCAAGAGTTGAAGGGAGATGGAGAAAAAGGACAAAGTTCTGCAATGTACATGAAGAACAAGAAGAAAGGAGATAAAGGTAAAGCAAAGGATGAAGAGGAATCAAGTTCTCAAGTTTATTATGCAAGAGGTAGAAGCACTGGCAGAGGTAGAGCAAGAGCTTTTGGAAGAGGAAGAGGTAATCAAAATAAGAATAAGAAGGCTTTTTGGATATGTGGATTGAGTAATCATTGGGCTCATGACTATTGGGATAATGAGGAAGGATCAAATAAAAATCAGAATAATAGTAGCAAAGGCAGAGGTGGAAGATATCAAATTTATTTTTAAAGAGGTAGACAAAATCAAAGAGGAGGCAATGGTAGAGGTGGAGGAAGAAGTTGGGGATAGAACCAATCTTACAACACCACCTACTACAATTATGCAAATGACACACACAATGAAAGTCATACATCATTGATGATGAATTCAATCAACACATCAGATAAAGAAGATCTAAAGGTATTTTACATTGACTTTGGATGTTCTAATCATTTTTCAGGAAACATAGAATTGATGTCAGAATTGGAAAATGGCATTTCTAGTCAAATAGTTCAAACACGTGATAATACAAAACATAATGTACATTCAATTCGAAAAGTGAAATGCAAGAGTGGAGTAGATTTGCTGATTAACCAATGTTTTTTATGTTCCCGCAATATTGAAAAACTTGATTAGTGTGGGACAGATAGTTGAAAACTGTTTTCAAGTCAGATTTACAAATGATGGAGTATTTGTTGAAGATCTAGAGAATGGATATCATCAGATTGTTTGTGGTAAGAAAGAAGGTAGACTTTTTACTTTAAGAGTGAAAGGGAACATTGGTCAAGATTTTCTCACACATGGTGAAGGAGTGATTATAGAACTTGATCTCTGGCATAAGAGATTAGATCATTTCAATGAAAAAGGAATTAAAGCTATGTTTGCAAATCATTCTTTACTAGGATTACTAAATGTGTAGAGTTAACATATGATTTATAAATTAGAGGCAAGTCAGATGGGAAAAGCACATAGGTTACCATTTTAGAAGAAATGATTTAAACATGATGGAGTACTAGAGCTCATTCATACAGATGTATGGGGACCAACAAAATAAGGATCTATCAGTGGCTCAAGGTATTATGTTCTTTTCATTGATGATGCTATAAGATGGATAATTTTGTATGTTTTGAAGGAAAGATCAGAAGTGTTTGGAGCTTTCAAGCATTTTCATGCATATGAAGAGAGAGTCATAGGTGAAAAGCTTAAGAGATTGAGGTCTAATGGAGGGGGATAATACTTCCCCAAAGAGTTCAATGATTATCTTTGAAATGTAGGTATTAAGAGAGAAATAACTTGCAGGTATACACCACAACAAAATGGTGTAGCAGAAAGAACAAACAGGACTTTGGTTGAGTTTGCTAGAGCTATCCTGAAGGAGAAGAATTTTCCAAATTATCTTTGGGCTGAGGCTGTAAATGCAACTACATATCTTGTGAATAGATTCCCATGTATAGCTCTAAATACAATGACTCCATATGAAGCTTGGTGGGGTAAGAAACCAACACTAGATCATTGTAAAGTGTTTGGATCAATTGCATATGCTTATGTGCCATCAAAACTTAGACATAAACTTGAACCAAAGGTAGAAAAGTATTTGTTCATTGGTTATGATGAAAAGCAGATGGGGTATAGGTTGTTTCATGCAAGAACAAAACATATAGAGATACAATATCATTTCCCGAGAGAAAAGGTAATGGAAAAAGAAATTGAAGTGGATTACATTTCCACAAAGAATTGGATAGCATATATAATGACAAAGAGCTTGGATGGTGTGAAGACCAGCACATTCAAAAGCATGGTAGGAGTACAAAGAAAAGAAGATGATATGAAGAAATAGAGAAGGTCAATTAGTGATTGAGGGGGAGCTGTTGAAGAATCAATCAAAAATTGGAAATAAAGTTGAAGGTCAAAGTCTAAGAAGAAAAGGAGATGCCTATGTGAAGGGACAATTTCACACATGTACCATATTTGTAAAGTTAGACTTAACTTTAGTTCTAGAACTTTCAAAAGTCATGAGATTGAGAAAATCTATATAAACTAGTTTGCATCAATAGAAGAAAAAGAGAAAAATAAAAAGAAAAGAGAAAGAAAGAGAGAGAGAGAGAGAGATAGAGAGAGAGAAAGGGAGATTTTGTATGACTGAGTATAGTAGGGCTTCTCTGAGTAAGAAAGCACCTGTAAATTTTTGAGTTTTTCATAGCTATGAGAAGAAGTAATTAAAGTTCTGTGTATGAGACTCCCTCCTCCATCTTCATACTTTGTCTACTGTGTAATGATCTCAAAAGTTCAAGTTTCCTAAGAAACTCCATGCTTGACATCGAGTTTCTGCTAATAATTCCTTATTTTATTCTCTGAGGTTTTCACCTATTGTTGAATCTTCTTAAAAACATAAGCTTTGTGGAGCACTCGATGCTTGGCATTGATTTTTAGTGTAAAGTCGATGCCTAGCATCGAGTTCCATTATGAAAGTGTTTTTCTTCATAACTATGTTCAAGGGGGTATTTGAGGTGTTGAAAAAGTGGCCAAAAGCACACCAATTTGATGATTGACATCAAATTCTTGCTACAAGTCGATGTTAAGTTGAAAATCTTCAAAAATGGATAGGTACCTTTACTAAAACAGACATCATTTCCTATTTTGGTAGTCAAACATAGTCATCTTGTGAAAGCCATTGCTTGGTGTGTAGTGCAAAAATTTTAGCAAATAATAATTTCTTGGAAATCTCTTCTCTTATACTTTCATCCACCAAGAAATCTTGGAAAAACAATATTTTTGCTAAGAGACAAAAGCAAAAGAGTGAAGGTATGTTATTTTAGTGACTAGAAATTTTTGAAGAAGTAGAGTTCTCAATTTGGCTATTGTTTCTCAAAGTTTGAAGAAGCATTGAGTTAATAGAGGTTGTTTAGTGTCAATTCATCAATGATAAGAGTAAACCGTTTATTGCAAGCAGCTAATTTTCGACATTTTGATAGTGATAAAGAATCTGGAAAGTGTCTAGTCTTGAAAAAAGAGTAAAGAGTATCATAATATGTGGTAGCAAAATTCCACGATATTGCCATAATAGCTGCTTGAGTTGAATAGATAGTGGGGGGGGGGTTCATATCCATGGCATCCGGTGGCTCACCCAATTCCAACCATCCGAGAAAGACGACAATGCATGGTGGGTACCCAGTTGATATACCATATCAAAATTGAAGTCTTGCAATTGGAGGACCCATCTAGTGAGTCGACCAATACCGGACTGATTCTAAACAAGATAAACCAGGGTAGCTTGATCCACATGGAACATGAATTTGTGACCTAATAAATAGCGATGATACTTTTTGATAGGATAGATCAATCCAACCCATTCCCATTTGGTCACAAAATAATTGGTTTCTGCACTAGGGAGTCATCTACTAGCATAATAAACTGGTTTATACTACTTATATGTCACGTAAATGATCACACTACCAATGGTGATATCGGATGCATCAACAAAAAAGTGGAAAGGGAGTTCCTAGTTAAGGGCTTGTAGAATAGGGCTCTGATCTAGTAAGGTGTTTAATCGGTCAAAAGCCAATTGAAACTCTAATGACTAGTGAAAGTCCTTTGGAGGAAGGTTAATTACTTTATTTAAGGGCACTATAAGATGGTATAGCCATTGTAAGTGACAACCATGCCACCCTATTTGTCCTAAAAACTTGAGAACTTCCTTTGCATTCCTCAATGTAGGAGCCTCTTAAACCACTTTTACTTTGTTTGGTTCAAATTCAATTCCCGGAACTGATATAATATGTCCCAAAAATTTCCCACTCTAAATAAAAAAACACTCTTTGCGAGATTCAAGCAAAGTCTACAATCATGACACTTAATAAAGCATAATCGTAACTCAGTCAAATGGTCCACTCTAAGGTCAGAAACATAAAGGTCATCTAGAAACACTCTCATTAAATTGGTCAAGTAAGGAGAAAAAATATCTTGCATACATCTTTGAAATGTGCTCGAGCCATCACACAAACCAAACCATATAACTGTACAGGCAAATACTCCCCATGAGGTCATGAAAACAGTCTTAGGTTTATTGCTAGTAGCCATTTGCACTTGGTTATAGCCATTGTATCCATCTAGAAAGGAGTAAACATCTCAGCAAACTTCATCGTCATGCATACATCAAGGAACAAAAGAGGGAAAACATCAGGTACAATGGATTTCTTGAGTTTTCGTAGTCCACGCATATATGGAGCTCCTTGTTCTTTTTGGGAACAATAATGATAGGTGATATCCACTCAGCCTGCTCCATAGGAATGATAAAACCAACCTTCAAAAGTCGATCAATTTCTTTCTTAAGTAATGGCATATAGTGTGGGTTCATCTGGTAGCTAGGCTGCCGAATTGGTTTGGCATCTTTTTGCAGCATGATACAATGCTAATAAATTTGAGGGTCAATGCCCTTTATGTCTTGGTAGTCCCAGCCAAATACATCGTGGAATTCTTTCAGGAGTTTCACAAAACTATTTCACTCCTCTTTGGTCAGTTTAGCAATAACTTTTACTGGTTTTGATTTGTCTTCAATCCCCAAGTTACAAGTGATCAATTGATCTTCGCTAACATAACACTGAGATTCCTTTTCTTTGGATTCTAACTAATTAGGTATACCCTCATCAAGAGGATTGGTTCTAGAATTTGGTTGTTCTGGTGAATCAATACCAACAACTGCACAAGTCATCATGCATGTTGTAGGTGACATCCCTCAATAATCCCATAGGATGAACTCATGGTTGATCCACCATACGAATAAAAATTGCACATGATCAAAGTTAAGCCATCCAAATTTCTTATAGAGTTCCAAAGAGATGAGATTCGCACCATATCCACCATCGATGAGTACTCGATCTATCCGATGATTCTTATACCATACCATTATAGGTGAAATAGCATGGCCCACAGTTTCTGTTGTTGCGTGCATAGTAGCCACATATGGTTCTTTTTGTTCAAATGACATACCTAGACGCTACTGTAACTACTTGTGAACCTAAGAGACCAAAGCCAACAATTACCCTAGTTGTAATGTGATTGGAGAGGACTTCAGCATTGACCATAAATCATATGCTTTTGTATATAGGGTATTCTCTATAGCTTTCATTAGAACTTCTGAACACATTCCAATCTACGAGGTTGAGGGTTTTCTAACTTGAAAGATCGGTTTCAATGAAGAGACTATGGGCTTCTCTACTACCCATTTCTGTGTCATTTTCACCATTCTTGTTTGCTCTTTAAATCTTGGTTCATACACTATAGCAGTCGGTTGAAAAAGTTGATTGCAATGGGTCTGTACGACCATTGCCTACATAATGACTAGGTTGGTCATAGGTGTTGCTCTCCCTTTCCTTCGCTTATCCTACTCTTATGCTTCCTTGCAATTTTGATGAATCTTTCCTAATTATCCACAAAAATAGCACCTTGTTGATACCCTTGGTACATAATTTGATGTTCCTACATGTTGCCATGGTGGTTGTGGTATTAACCCTTACTGTGATTTGGTTCGATCATACCTTTGATACATGTTATTCTGCAAATGTGGTAGTACATATGTATTCTACGGTAGTAATTCAGTGACGGGAGCATTGACCATAACCCAGTTTTTAGGTGTTGCATTGTACACATAGTGTGCAGTATCATGAGTATCCGTGTTGTAGATTGCATAGTGTTGTTGGTTTTACCCACAGTTTTCTACAATGTGGTCTAGATTTTTTCATTTTAAAGAAAAAATTTGCTTAGCTATATTGTTACCTTTATCCTTTGTAGCTGCAATCCATTCCATGTGTTCAGTGAAGACTCCCACTTTGTTTTCCAAGTCTAGTGCTTGATCGATGACTATATCCAAGGGTAACTGAGTTGTACACCAAATGATCATAACTTGTTTTAGCTATGGGTTCAAGCTGTTAATGAACCATTGCGTGATCCCATCATATGGTAGTTTATTTTCCATTGCCAATTGCCTCAAGTGCATCCTGAAGATAGTGGTGTAATCTTGTACAATCTGATTGGGCTTTTGTCTATTATTTTGCAAAAGTCAAAAATTTAGGTTGGATTTCTCTTTGAGTGGAACCTTTGGAGAAAAGCTTCCTTAATTTCTTCGTAGGTAGTGAAATGTTTTAGGTCATACTCGACAAGCCATTTTGTAGCTTTGTTGACCATGCTGGTCTAGAAAATTCTGGCCTTATCGTCCGTGTCTATCTTAACATTGGGCATGGTTTCCATTACATCCACATTTAATTCAAAAGGCCTCATGTGTGCGCCTAGGTTCCCAAAAATCCACCAAACTTTGTGTACATAATTCCCATTGGGTAATATCCTCTTTGCATATCATTTTCCATTCTTCTGTTACTATATCTTGTTATCGTAAGGATAGGCTCTTCAGTATGGGTTTTGGTTAAGATGTGGCCGTCTGTCATGGTTTTGATTGCCACCATAAAATCCACTTGGTCGAGTAACTCCTCTTTACTTTGACCTTCATATGCTAAAAAATCCTTAGTTTCTAGAATCTATCACAACCCGAGCTAACTATCTCCCTCAACTAGCACTTTGTCCTTCAGTTCTGGTTTACTTCTGATAGAGTCTTGATCCTTTCCATCACTATTTGTTCTCTTGTTTTTCTCTGGACTTTAACTTTTATCAAAATCCACCAGAAGGGGGAATGTGTATGGGTACTTTATCCCGATGGTACCTAGGGTATTCGATACCAGAGCATAGGATTGGTGTACAATACCTTGACTTGTTTATAGTTTTTGGTTGCCACTCCCTAGCGGGATTGCCTATCTTAGTCTTGTGAAATCTAGAATGACTAAACTAAGGGTTCTTGGGTGGTAGCTTACATAGTAATTTTTGCAGACAGTAACTTTTCCACGCTACTTTACCCCCTACTAATTCAACATCTATTGTCACTAAACTCGCATCAGATTTTTACACCGTACATACAGAGAAATTTTTTTGTAAATTCCTCTCTACACCAATACATCCACAATTCAATACAGATTATAATCTAACCTTTTCACAGATTCACTTTCCATAATTAAATGATAATAGTCTATTGAACAATAGACTATTAAATGATAATAGTCTATTGACAACTAATATTCAAATTAAGCTTCACAGATAACTTCAACTTCACCAAATTATCAATTGTACTTAATCTTCACAAAAACTTAACTTTAATCACCACTCTTAATACTGATAATTAACTAATAGAGAATAAACACAAGGATACCGAATAGAGTACTTAATGGAATCATCACCATAATGATTCTCCTACCATGAAGGCTCCCTCTGGACTCGTCATGCCGGTCTCTCACACATGGAACTCTTCATTGTATTCATTCATACATAAAACATTACAATGGTTGGCCAATACGACACTTGATCAAAATTATGGATAATTACAATCAATTGCATAGACGACGTAACACACACACACACACACACACACACACACACACACACACATATATATATATATATATATATATATATATATATATATATATATATATATATATATATATATATATATATATATATATTAAAGAATAGCACTTATGTGCACATTATTTCTTTGTATTAATTGGTTGATCACTTACGATAATTTCTTGTAAGGTTCAAGGTATTTACTTTTGTAAAAGCAAAGAGTAAAGGTCCTAAAATCCAAGAGTTAGAAGTGGTTGAAATTGACTCTCAATCAATCAATCAAGAAATAGATATGACTTCAAATTTCTCTTTTCCTAGATTCTAGGAAAGGATCCCAATCAATCTAAACTACAAAACTTGGCTAATCTTGAATCCAAACGCATGAAGAAAAGGTGTGGTCATATCCTCAAGAGTCTATACAAAGAATCCAAAACCTTTTTACATAAGTAGAGTGTTGATTTGAAGCAATACATATACTCTTTGATCATTTCTTAGTGCCACTTCTATTCTTTGTACCTTCTACCTCAGAATCACTCAACTTGTAGAGATTGCTACTCTATCTACATAGCTCTAAATCAAGTTTTTAAGCATTCATTGGAAATGTAAAGTTGTCTAGTCTAAATTTTCAACTCATTTAATTCAATGATTTCAGAGAAATTGGAGTTGTACAATCTTAGGGTCATTGTTTGTAGATCCCTGAAAAAGGGCATGACATCTAATCAATGTTAATGTAATTTCTCCTTCATTAATTGATATAAATTAGGGATTCTATTCTTTCTAGCACTTCAACCCTATATATGACATTCCCTTGAGAGGAATCTTTCCAATTGTAACTATGTTGGCTGCTCTCAATGTTTGAAGCCATAACTCCCATCCATTTTTTGAAGCTTTTTGTTAGCTGGTCAAGGCACAAGTTATGCATCAACTTGTTCTTTTTCACGTTCCAAAGTACTTATTGGGTTTAATTGCACTAACCACTACAAAGTCTAATTTACATATCTCATATGTTGGTTTGCAGGACCAACTTCACCACTTGACAACTCAACTTTCAAAGACTCTCCAAGCTTCACCAACTTCCTTCATTTTTGTTATGAATCCATCATTGTAGTTTGAAGGGTTGGACGTTTTGTAGGTGGTTTGAAAGGGGTTGTCTTATGTACTAGTGAGAAATTGGATTGTGGAGGGCACTGAAAAGTAAGAGGGTGCTGAAAAGTAGTGAAAGTATGCTTGAAAGGAAAATTGAGCTAGATTGATTATTGTCATTGATATGTTTTTTGTAAGCAAATAGACTTGGTGAAGGACTGAAACTCCTCCTCAACATCATGTGCAAAAGAGATAACTTCATAGAGGGTCGTAGGACGTAGTGTGTTGAGCTTGCCTTAGATTCCCATCTCAAAACCATCTTCATACTTTTATTAGTTGTTGCCAAAAGTGTTTAGTATGGGTAGATACAGTATCTCTAGATAGATAGATAGATAGATAGATAGATAGATAGATAGATAGATAGATAGATAGATAGATAGATAGATAGATAGATAGATAGATAGATAGATAGATAGATAGATAGATAGATAGATAGATAGATAGATAGATAGATAGATAGATAGATAGATAGATAGATAGATAGATAGATAGATAGATAGATAGATAGATAGATAGATAGATAGATAGATAGATAGATAGATAGATAGATAGATAGATAGATAGATAGATAGATAGATAGATAGATAGATAGATAGATAGATAGATAGATAGATAGATAGATAGATAGATAGATAGATAGATAGATAGATAGATAGAGATAGATAGATAAATAAATAGATAGATAGATAGATAGATAGATAGATAGATAGATAGATAGATAGATAGATAGATAGATAGATAGATAGATAGATAGATAGATAGATAGATAGATAGATAGATAGATAGATAGATAGATAGATAGATAGATAGATAGATAGATAGATAGATAGATAGATAGATAGATAGATAGATAGATAGATAGATAGATAGATAGATAGATAGATAGATAGATAGATAGATAGATAGATAGATAGATAGATAGATAGATAGATAGATAGATAGATAGATAGATAGATAGATAGATAGATAGATAGATAGATAGATAGATAGATAGATAGATAGATAGATAGATAGATAGATAGATAGATAGATAGATAGATAGATAGATAGATAGATAGATAGATAGATAGATAGATAGATATATTGATTGATTGATTGATTGATTGATTGATAGATAGATAGATAGATAGATAGATAGATAGATAGATAGATAGATAGATAGATAGATAGATAGATAGATAGATACATACATACATACATACATACATACATACATACATACATACATACATAGGTAGATAGATAGATAGATAGATAGATAGATAGATAGATAGATAGATAGATAGATAGATAGATAGATACATACATACATACATACATACATACATACATACATAGGTAGATAGATAGATAGATAGATAGATAGATAGATAGATAGATAGATAGATAGATAGATAGATAGATAGATAGATAGATAGATAGATAGATAGATAGATAGATAGATAGATAGATAGATAGATAGATAGATAGATAGATAGATAGATAGATAGATAGATAGATAGATAGATAGATAGATAGATAGATA
>CM035407.1:209474460-209494460 GCA_020310875.1 Ceratopteris richardii | reverse complement strand
GATTGATAATGTTTATTTAATATCTGATATATAGTGGTGAATCTAGAAAATTATTTTACTCCATCATAGGTACACAATAGTTTCATTCACCTCTAATACAATATTTTTCTTCTTCTGCTTTTTCTGCTTTACAAGAATCTCACTGAGAGAGCTTATAGATTTATGGGATTCGTACACAAAAACTTATAAAAATTAAATAACCAAATTACAAATGATGTCAACCTTTCTCTAGCATGGCTAAATGCATACCCGATCGATTATAGTAATAACTCTACTTTTATCGGCAACTCATTGTAGATCATAGATGTAAATACACTTCTCATATTTTTTACACAAAGCCAACTTCTTCAGCTGAACATTAGCATTTGGAACTATACAACAAGAAAAAATATCCAAGCATTTACTTTACTTAATAGTGCATGGATCAAATGGAAGAAGCTCGTGAGAAAAGTGGTGATATGAGCTAAGTCATGGCATATCCCTAGGGTTGAGCTCGCTCTACGGGTGGTGTGACATGGTCTCTTGGGGCTCTGGCTTGCTGATTAGGAGCTTGTGAGAGTTGTTGTGTCCCCAAGGTTTTGGGTGTGTGGTTTTCTCTAAATTTTGTTGGTTGTTATGGCACACCAGGAGACTTTTCTTAATAGGCTTTCCACTTTGGTTGTGGGAAGACTTAAGGTGGGGACGAAATCCTCAATGGAGAACCAAAATGTTGCCAATCCCTCTAGCCTTACAAAAAGGTACATGGAGACTACTCATATTACTGACAACAATTTGTTGTAGAGTCAGAATAATCAAGGTGTATCAAGTAACATCTACTCTAGTGTTAATGGTTCAAATTTTAAACATAATGGAAAAGTTGGGGGAAACTCCCATAAAATCGACCTAGACTTTGTTCATGTTAAGGAAGAAGTCAATGCTTTAATCATTGATAGAAACACACTGAATAATTGGCAAAAACAACTCTATGACAAGGTTATGATAGGTCTCTGCCATGACCCTTGCCCAACCCACGATGCCCTAAAGCAATGGATTAAGGTTCGTTGAGAAAGTAGAGGTTTATTCATGAAAAAAATGCAATATCTTCCCAATGGTTTTCTCCTATTTTTCTCAAAGATGCGAACATTGCCTTTCAAGTCATATGAGAAGGGAAGTGGTTAATCAACAGCAAACATGTGTGCCTTTTCAAATGGCTACCTAGATTTAATCTTAGAAGCCAAGAACCAACAAAAGATCCAATTTGGGTTGGGTTCCTTCAAGTCCTAGTTGAGTTTTATCATAGGGTGGAGAGTCTATGGAATATGTTGCGTAGGGTGCTACATCAAGATTCCAAATATATATCCTAAATGAGATCCACAAGTGATTATTGAGGTACACATTTCGAAGTCAATTAAAACTTCCACACTAATAAAGGACTAGGATGGGAAATTTCTTCATGATAAAAAAGTGATTTATCAGAACTCGCCTACTATGTTTTTCAATCACCATAAGCAAGGGCACTTCATTAAAGATTTTCCACTCCTCAGACTCTCTAAAGTGGCTCTAGATAACCAAACCAGTGTTGGAGAGATTTCCACATTCAAGTTAACATGCAGAAAAAACAATTTGATTTCAAGATGGTTAACTTTTATCTCTCTCAAATCTTTTTGATACATGTATATGACTTGACTAATCTCTTTGAGTACCTGAAGGCAACAAATACATGAAGATTTGGACTAATCAAAGACCTCATTATCTGAAATCTTTAAGTTTATGGGTTCATATGTAGTTAAGCTTTATGAATAAGTAGGTTATAAGTAGGTTTAAATGTATGTGTGCATGGGTATATGCCATATGTATACATGACCAATGATGTTGAATATAAAATTAATAATGTATTGTACTGTTTGTGGATCTATATGCTTGTGTTTATGCATGTGTGATTACATGTAGATGAGAAGATATGTATATGGGTAGTCTCTGATGTGCGTCATAAGTTGTAAATATTTACCTAAATATATAACCTATAAATCTTTAAGGGTTTTATGAGTATGGATAAGGGTATGAACCGAAGTCCACGTGTGGATTCAATCCTATGACTTTATCTACTTGTGAGTGCAAGAAACCCTAATGCATATGTGCTAAGCCTAAGTGCTTATATATGTTCGAGGAACATTAAAAAAATATAGGTTTATATATATATATATATATATATATATATATATATATATATATATATATATATATATATATATATATATATATATATATATATATATATATATATATATATATATATATATATATATATATATATATATATATATATGGTTGATATTAAATACGTATATATGGTTAATAAATATAAAATATATATAAAAATACGTAATATATATATATGGGTAAATAATATATATATATATATATATATATATATATATATATATATATATATATATATATATATATATATATATATATATATATATATATATATATATATATATATATTCAATATATGTATATGTATATATGTATATATGTATGTATGTATGTATGTATTTAACATACACATATGGTTAATGAATATCTATATATGTATATATGGTTAATAAATATTAAATATATATAAATACATAATATATATATATATATGGTTATTATATATATGGGTAAATAATATATATATATATATATATATTCAGTATATGTATATATGTATATGTATGTATGTATATGTATGCATGTATGTATGTATGATAAATTTATATATATTTAACATACACATTAAAAAGGCGAATTGAATTAATAAATAAATAATTAAAATAAATTTTTGATAATTAACCTATATAATAAATATATGTTTAACATACTCTTATCATTAATATAAATAATATAAATATGTGTGAGTTAAAATAGAAGTTAGTTTATGTCCAATCGATCTACCCATGCATAATGATATGGGTTAGTGAGTTTAGTATTCATGTTGAGTCTCTATAAGTTAACTAAGAGTATGTGCACGCATGATCGTATGTGCATTTATGTATATATATGATTGAATAAGTGTATTTAAACTAATGATCTTCTTGCAGGTATGGATGTTGAGAGAGAGAGAGAGAGGGAGAGAGGGAGAGAGAGAGAGAGAGATAGAGAAAAAGAGAGAGAGAGAGAGGGGGGAGAGAGGGAGAGAGAGTTCAGAGACTCGGCCCGACTCCAGAATATGGACATGTTGGAGGACAGAGATGGAGAGAGAGAGAGAGATAGAAACTTCTCATTTCCTATTTCTTAATTTGTGCCTTGGACCATCTATTCCTTTTAGAGCTTCGCCCTTCTTCCATCATCCCATGCGACCACTTCCATAGCCATTTCTCATCCTGCCATCCTCTCCTTTGTGCTCATAATCGTCTTTCATGTGCATGAGAACTTAGCCCACCCTTGAACTTGTAGATAGATTTCTGCCAACGTCAACCTTTGCACATTGAACATAGCAAGACATGAGGGCCGCCACAAGAAGGGTATAGACAAGACGTACACAAGTAGTCATGATTACCCGATGAGAGAACACAAAAATGAGACACTCTTTATGTGTATGACATAGGAGGTCACAAGCACCCAATTGACACAGATAGAAACACACACGTACTGCATCACTCACTTTTGTGCTTTAGAGAGAGAGAGAGAGATAGATAGAGATAGAGAGATATGGAGATCAACTGCTCCTCTTGGCAACAGAGAACTTTCCAGTGGCTCCTGTCACGCATGCTAATGTAGATGGAAAATTCATTCAGCAAATTGGTAAGGTGTGATTTGACGTAATACTTCAAGTTGTCTTCATAGTGGGGAGCCTCAGGTCCTCATCGAGACAAAATAGAATTGAGGAATCGCACGAGATCACGAGAAGAAGGGCTATCTTGAAATGTAGGCAAAGGCATTACTCTCTGTCTATGGGATCGTACTTGTGATTAATTTAGAAGGTGTTGTGAGAGCCAAAAGGAAACCGGAGGGAAGGATGACGATGAGGAGAATGAGCAGGAGAATTGCACAATGCAGAGAAAGTCAACAGAGACGTAGGTAACAGAGAAGGAGACAGATTGAGAGAGAGAGAGAGAGTGAGTGAGAGAGAGAGAGGCACGGTGTTGGGTAGCGATGCACGCGTTGTGGAGGTGATCGCAATCTGGGTGAATCGGGTCCGGTCGTGGCACACACAGGGTGTATGAAGCTAATGAATGTTGGAAGGTTTAAGGACGTGAAATCGAAATTGATGTGGAGTATGGAGAAGAGAGAGATGTTGAAATGATTATGGGAATGGGAATGTAGGAGTGCAAGTTAGATTGATGAACATGAATGATAAGAATGAAAGAGAACCATACACACGAATCAAATTAGGAAGGAAGAATGGTCCATTGAAGGAGCTTATTAACCACTTCCTAATTCTAATCCATATGCATAGTCTTCTTTGGATGATATGTATGCATGCCGAGAATAGATGGAATCCTTACACATAAATCAGTTTCAAAAGGAAGAATGGTCCAATATTGGAGCTTCTTATACACTTTCAGAAACTAATCAATATGTATGGGTATGTATGGAATATATGCATGCAAGTGAATTATGATGATAGAGTTTAACCACAAGCTCAATGAAAGATCCTCACTCGTTCAACGCAATACTACGGAGCCTTCTCACACATAGAAGAAAATAGAAGGCATGTAAAAATACTTAAGAGCCTAAGAGACAAGAGAAAAGAGACAAGAGACAAGAGACAAGTGACAAGTAACATGAATTAAAAGGATTTGAATTAAGATACATGTATAAGATCGTCGTGATACATCAAGCTAAGCAGTCCACTGATCAAAGGCGGTTCCGACCCTCAAACCATGATAGTTCAACCGAATGTCACACGTAAGAAGGTGAGTTCCACTTCATTGACCCTATGTATGTCTAGGCTCATAACGTCTAACTAAAGAAGTCTAAGACTCATTAGAACCAGCTCTAACTCACTCACACGCTCCACCGAGGGTGAGTCAAGATAGAGATGCTGGTTTCAAGAACCTATCCTAGATTGGAGTTCTAACTTAAATTTGAAACTAGCTACTATACTCATACTAGCCCACCTTGGATCCTCACTCGCTCAACCGAGGGTGATCGTCTCAAGGAAACCGTAGGCTAGCAAGAGCCCTATGGATGCCTAACAATGATGCTCTAGGAGTTTGGACGGGGGTTTATATAGTTTTTTGAATGAATTTGGGCCCTTGGATCTAGAGAAATCAACTCTCAACTCTAGGATCACTACTTTCGATTACAACCATTTGATTAATCAAATCAATGGCTTGGAAATGTTCTTTCTATCAAATCTAGTGTAAAGTAGTGAAATTTAGGCACCTTCATTCTCCACCATCGGATCTGGGGATGATATGGACCGTCGGATCAGTGCTAACATCAATTCGGATAAGATAAGCCACTATTTTTGGAGAAACTTTGCATTATTGATCTTTAATTGTCAAAAAAGTCTTCTTTGATGAAAAAACTCATGGATCCTCCTTCCTTTATGCTTTAGTTCATCTCCACCCTTGAATATGAGCTCATATTGACCGTACAACATGGTTCAATCATATTTTGCCATGTGGCAGCCCTTCAAGCCTTCAATTTTCATATTCTAGAAAACTGCGGTGATCTTGAAAACTAGATTTTGTGCTCTTTGACCCTTCAAATATCCTTTGATGAAGATAAAAGTTTGTACAACTATGTTTGGAAAGGCCTCCTTTAGGAATATGCAAAAAAAACTCCCATCTGAATCTTCCTTGTACAAGTTTGACTACATTTGGAAGCTTGCAAGGTGGCATTAAGGTGTCTAGGAAGCTCTAATAGCCTTGAAACTTTGTACAAATATGTAGCCACATATGGTTTTATACATGCCAAACCATATGGCTAACAAAAATTCCTATACAAAATTTTCTAGGAGAAATTGAAATTTTTGCCCTAATTTCCAAACTTTGACTAGCTTTGACTGCTACCGTGGATTTGCTCGATTTCTTCCAAAGTTTGCATGTGAACTCCCTTTGCCATCCTTGATGCATCTTGGACTTCTCAGGGAATTTTGACTATCTTCATCGAATGTGTTTCCTGTAGTCCTTCATGAGTGAGAGAGGAGAGAAAATCTCGACGACATCCGCCCCCAGTAAACCTGCGATTCCTCCGGAAGCGCCACTCTAGTATCTGTGAAAAACAAAATGTCTCAGGCATCAAATTATTTTATAGGCAACATACATGGAAGGAAAAATTGATCATATGCATGAATGAGTAGGCAACATGACATGAAGCAAAATTTGCATGAAAGAAAGAATTGAAACATGCAACATGAATATGCATGAACAAATAGGCAACATATATGCAAATGAACAAGCAACATTGATAACAAGAAAGAAAAAAAACAAGCATCAATATGAAGTGGAAGTGGATGTATTGAGTCGTTTTAAGCATCAGTTCCTCTCATCTTGAAGAAAAAGTTGTACCTTTTTCATAAAGCAATCTACCTTAAATACGATTATAAACAAAGATTTAGGATTTTCAAGCGACATCTTTCATCTTTAGCTTATTTCATATCAACTCCTTTCCTACATAAATATGAATATGCTCTTTCTCTAATAACATGCAAGGAAATCTAACTAAACTCCACTAATGCATAAATCTGTCTATATAGCCCGTGATTTATTCTACTATGCGTCTTTATCCTCCTTTGACTTGCTCTTTTTTTTTATGATGATGATGATTCAGCAACTTTAGGGTTACGATCACTTTTTTGGGGTGGAAGAAAGTGTAAACTTCTTGGTAACATGTAGCTTTGTTTTTTATGACGGGGAAAAATTAAACCCAATACAAGGTACAACCATTTTTTATGACGGAGAATAGTCGTTTAAACTCCGATACAAGTGCTGTGAGATGGACTAAGGATGTAGAAACATGCAATAGCAGGAGCTAGGATTTCAACAATCATGCTTTCGATACAGGATACATATGCATGTTTATATATGAAAGTCATGTCACCAAAATAAAACTCCAAATCTACATGCCCTATCTTTCATAATCCTAGATTATAATCACTTTCTTATTAGATAAGTTACTACTTAAGATACAATTTTACACAAGTAGAGAAATCATCATTTGCCCTTTTTTTGAGTCAAGTAATGTGGATATGCAATGCAATGCAAAGACTGAAAACAAACATGCATGAAACAAGAATGGAAAAAAAGTAGAATGAACTTGAAAGAAAAACATAGCAACATGAACTTGAAAAATTAATGATGTTTTTATATGTTTTTTATATTTTTTTTCTTCTTTTTTTTTTAATTTTTATAAAATGGATACTCTTGTTTATGGATTAGCCTCATTGTTGTCATCTTCTTCAATGTCCTCATCCAAAATGTACTCTTCATTATCGCGTTTCTTGAATAGCTTTATCTTTTTACCTGCAATCAAAGTTTTTAGTGCAACACCATTTAATTCACAAAGAGCACACGTACCATTGTTGTTGCGTCACTTTTGATACAATGTATGGCCCAAACCACTGTTGAGTGAGCTTTTTGCATGCATCATATTGAGAGTCAAATGTCCTATCATAAATGAGCACCCAATCTCCTACTTCAATTGGCGTAGGACACAATCGATGAGTCTTATCAAAATAATGCTTGTTCTTCATTCTAGATTCTCTTAATTTTTCAACAGCATCATCAAGTCTTAATTTACCTTGTTCTAACTGTTTAATACGCAAACTCAAAAAATCATCAGTGGACATGTTTTCAGACCAAGGCAAATTTGACCATGCAAAAATATGAGATTGAATTGGAAACAATGGTTTTTGACAGTACATGAGTTCAGGAGGCATAGACCCAATAGTATGTGTGCATGTCATTCTATCTGCCCAAAGTGCAAAAGGTAAGAATCTAGGCCATTGTTTGATGTCATCGTTACGTGCTTTAGATATGGCTTTCACAATAGGTGGATGCCCTCTCTCTATTTTACCATTGGCCTCTGGATTATATGCAGTAGTGAGAGACAAACGAATACCGTGATGTTCAACAAACTCTTTGGCTTCTCTCGCATTTAACTCTCCACGATCGGCAACTACTTTCTCTATGTACCCAAAGCGACTTATGACATCTTCAAGCAAGAATTTGCAAACATTGTAAGTGGTCTTAGATCGTAGTGCACGTCCCTCTACATGATTAGTTAAGTCTTCTCTTGCAAGTACAATGTAAAGCATTTTGTCAATACCTTTAGGCATAGTTACAAGATCTACTACCCACTTGTAGTGAATACAAGGTGGATAAGTAGGATGCAACGGATCTTTATGTTTGATTGATGAATGAAGTTGACAAGTAGAACATGTAGAAACATAGCTACTAATGTCAACATACATCCTAGGCCAATAATAGGTACTTCTAATTTTTTCATATGTTCCAAAAAATCCTTTATGACCTGCCCATAATGTCTCATGCATTTCCTTCATTACTTGCAACTGAAGACCTCGTTTTCCTAGGACTCGTTGTGGATTCTTAACCTTACCCTTAGCATGTCTCCAAAGATAACCGTTATGTAGGAAAAATAATAAGCTCGTTTCCTAATGTTACGGAATCTATTCCTAGTCCAGCTAGGTAATGGTTGTAGTGTACTCAGTTACTTTCCTATGTCTCTCCATTCATTTTCATACTGAGACTCATGAAATTGCTCATACTCGTATGTATGTGGAACATAGTCAATTAAGTTCACATTCTTTATTAGATCACTTTCAAGATCATCAAATCTAGCTCTCGATAACATATCAGCAACTGAATTTGACTTACCTGAAATATGAACTAACTTAGGATTTATGAACTTAATCTATGTCAGGAGATGAACAATTGGCTATCATTCCAATGAGAGGCAAAGAATCAGTCTCCACTTTGACATTTGCACCAATGAAATATTCTTTGTCTGTTTTCAAAGTTGTTACCATACCCCATAGTTCTCGTTTGATCTGTGGATATTTTCATTGTGTTTCATGTAAAATTTTGGCACCAAACCTAGTTGCATATCTATTCCCTTCGCTATCATCTTGTCTTATGACCCAACCTATACCAATAGGACTAGTATCAACAGTCAATATAATAGGTTTGTTAGCATAATAGTCTACACACTTAAGGATGGGAGCTTCAAGCAATAACTTCTTCAATTTACGCATAGCTTGAGTGTGTTTGTCAGTCCAAATACATTTTTGTTTCTTCCTCAACAAGTCATAGAGACAATCAGCAACATGAGCAAAGTGTCGGATCCAAATAACATAAAAGATGCAAGCACCAAGAAATCTACGTACCTCACTCACTTTGTTACATGTTTTAGAAATCTTGATAATGGCATCAACTTTTTGTGGATATGGCTTTCGACCATAATGGCCACATAAATGTCCAACAATAAGAACCTCATTAACACCAAAAATAGATTTTTCTATGGAAAATGTGAGACCTACCTCTTCAAATCGTTGAAATATTCTTTCACAATCAGAGATATGGTCAAGAACAAATTTGCGACATCCAGATGAATCTAAAGTAATGTTCTTTACACGTTCCTCACTCCCTTTAATTGGAATATCATCAATGAATGGCATAGTTATATGAGGTATAAAATCATGTAAGACCATATTCATAGCACTCATCATATGAGCCACAGAATTAGTCGCTCCTTGAGGTAAGGTACACATTCACACTAAGCCTAAAGGAGTTTTCATCGTGGTTATGTCACGACTATCAATTGCTAATTGGAATTGGTCATATCCAAAATATAAATGACCCATTGAATAGATAGAATGTCTTGAAAATGATTCAGCAAACTCATCTACAATGGGTCATGTTCCTACATTCCTTATGGTGACTTTATTGACGGGTTGGAGATCTTGAATAAAACGTAGTTTTCCATTCTTTTTAGGCATAGTGAACCATCGATTTGAGTAAGGTGCAAAAGATGGCTCTTAAATTCTCATGTTTATCTTCTCCTTAAGTAGTTTCATTAGCTCAGGTAAGTGAGCCTTTGGATTTGGTATAGGGTGAAGATTCCATGGAATATGTGGAATAGTAAAGATTATCATGGGTGCAACTAGCTTAGGATCTACACAACCAATCTCATGAGGATACATAGTAAAGGCTTTTCCATGGCTCCGTATAAATCTCTCAAATTTATCTCTCTCTGCTGGCAAAAGAAAGTCATCATCTCTACCAATTTTCACCTGTTTGATTGTCTCATCTGTGAATGTATGTCCTATGTTTTTCTTATCCCAAAGAATTGGATCATTTTTCACATCAATAAATTTTCATTATGTCCTTGAGGTAATGGTTGAGCTATGGGTTTGATTTTTTTGTCTACAGTTTTGTACTTTGTTTCAACTAAGGCATCATGTGTTTGGTTAAATTTTGAGCACTTGTCAACATTGAGAGCATACTCCTGGATTAGAGCATACTCATCAAGGGAAGAAAGAAGAATAATATGGGAATTAGAATTTTATTGAAGACATAACTCTAACTCCTCAAGAGTAGAGAAACAATGAGATGTTTCAATCACATGCTCAATGTTCTCATCATGATCCATAATTTTGTTGTTTTTATAATTTTTTTGGGTTTTTTGGATAAAAGACTTGTACAATTGACTCTTATGAAGAAAATCTAATCTAGAATGTGGAAAAGAAAGTGACAAACTGTTGTACATGTTGGTTGGATGCGAGATGTCAAACCAATATCCACTGTTGTCCTGCTCAACAATGGATTCTATCCAAAATTTTGATCATATGTAGCTCCAAACATGAATCGAGGTGCACAATCAGCTCATGACTCTGAGTAACAATAGGTTTCTTTCTAATTGACAATCGATTCCTAGGATGATTCACTCCTACCGTCATGACTTGAAGTGATTGCATTCCATCCTTAGACTTAAATCTAGCATAGGTAGACCCATCATCCATGGATCTAGTCTCCATACGACTCTCACAAATAAAGGGTTGACCTAAGAGAACTTCATAGGAGCAATTATCTTGAATACAAAAGTGAAACTCTTCTATGATTCCTCCTATGGATATGGGCACACTAGCACAAGCTCCATACAGGGTACCTACACCATTATCTACAGTTCTCATACGCCATCCACAATCTTTATCTATGGGCCATCGAAATTTATCATAGACTTCTCTTGAAATCACATTGATTTCGGAGCCGTAATCTACTAATGCATTTATAGTGATAGTGTTCTTATCATTTCCTATTTTAACATGCATCTCTGATGTACCTCTAGACAAAAATTTTCTTTTAAAGTGACTTTCAGGATTGTTTTCATGATTTTCATGGTCAGGTTGAATAGGTCCTAAGAAATTTTTTTCAAAGTCCTCTTCATCAAATTCATCAAGGTTTAAGGCTTCATTCATAGCTTGATCTTGATCTAGAGAATCTTGCATCTCAGTATCTAGATTAAGAGGAAACCTCTTCCTTTTAATTAGGCCGATAAAGTTATCTTTAAAAATAGGCTTTGCAATAGAGAAAACTTGTTCTAAAGACATAGTCACTTGACTCTTAAGCAAAATGTCATCTAAAATCTCCATAGGATCTATTTTTCTCTCAATTTTTGAAATCAAGATGGCTTTAGGTTTTCTATTTGGTTTCTTTTGTTTTTGCTCAGGATCTTGTTTTTGTTCATGTTCTTGTGTTTGTTCTTTAGTTTGTTTTGATTGTTCTAGTTTATCTACAGGCTTTGGTTCTGTTTTTCTTTGCGTTGTCTTCTTTCCTTTTTTTTTCTCCTCTTGTTTTTGCTCATTGGGTTGTGATTCTTGTTTTTTATCTTTGGATTGTGATGTTTCTCCTTGATCTGTGATCGTCTGAGGTTTGTTTTTGAGTCACTCTTCTTTCACTACGCTCAACTTCATCTCTTTTTCGTTTTTCTTCTACATTGGATATATAAGAAATAAGAGATTGATCTTCTATCGGTGATTCCCAAGCCGTTATTCTCCTAATCTCATCTCGTGCTCTTACTAAAGCCTCTATGGAAAAATCACCTTCCTTTGTCGGTTTACATGATTCTACTTGTTGCTCATCAAGAGCTTCTAGTTTCACTCCTCTAGTTCCTACATCCGTTATGGTTATATTTTCATAGTGTTCTTTTATTCCTCCCTTACCATAATTTCCTTGCAAAGGTAGCCTAGATCCATAGTCACAGATTTTCTTCTCTATGTCCATTACTAGTCGTTGCTCCTTAGCAGCCTTCAATAGTTCACAATCTCCCAAAAAGTGCTCTAACGAATCACACCAAGGACACCTACGAGGGCCACACACAAAACCATTTTGATTTTGAGGATTTTGATTAACTTGTGGTGGGAAATTTTGAAATTGATTATTGTTGATAAGATATTGCTTGAACATGATAATTAGGATTTTGATAAGGAAATTGATGTATTTGAGGAGCTTGGGGAGCAACATGCAGTACTTGAGGTGCAAGAGGAGCTTCCATATTATACGGTTGATGATTCTGAAAATTTTGATTTTGAGGATTTTGAAAAGCTATTTGAGAAGCTTGAGTATACATGTTTTGATACATTTGAGGATTTTGCACATGAGGATGAGGATTTGGAATTGAAGGATTATGCATTGGAGGAACTTGATATCCTTGAGTAGAAGCTACTTGTGGATTTTGATTGGTAGCTATAACATGTTGATTAGGCTCTTGAAAAGACATTGGGCTCATTTGATTTTGGAAAGTTTTGGTGTAATTAGATTGTAAAGCATCTATAGTCTTGGCCAAATTGGATTGTGTAGCAATAAGACTTTCCATTTGCTTAGTGAGAATTTCCACTTGAGATTGTTCAACTACACTTTTATTTGGCTCTACTTTAAAACCTTGAGTAGGCTCCATCATTTGAGGAATAGGAGTAGAGTCAAAAATCGTAGCATGGAATTGTTCTCTAACTTGCTCCTTAGTTTGTGGAAGGCTAGCTTGAGGAAGACTAGTTTGCTCATAAAGCATGGATTGTCTTTGATGTCTATGGGCTACAGCCTCTACTACTTTACACACTTTTTGCCAATTGTCAGTAAGTCCATAGCGCTTATCTGGCTCTTCTAATCGCTGTTCAACTTCCCTATGAGTTTCAGGATGAAGAAGCTTAAGAAAATTGATCACAAGATCAGGCTCCAAAGTTATCTTATCCTCATCAGGAAGTTTCTCATAGCGTCTAATATACTCCTTTTGTAAGTGAGTAATAGAGCTACTAGGCTTTGGGGAATTGACCCATTGTAAGAATCCATCCTGATTATGTTGGCTATAATCTGCAAGATAGAATTCTTTGAGCATCTCCTTTCTAAAATCACTCCAAGGAAGACTATCATATTGAGTGACACGGTTTATGATAGAGCTATCAATAATTCATTCAAAGAATGATATCAAAAGATCTTCGGGAAGACCAAAAATCATAGCTTGCTCTTCAAACAAATCTAAGTAGCTTGTGATGTTGATGCCATTGAATTTTCCCTTCTCTCTCAACATAGAAGAGACTATTCTTTGGCCTTCTTTCTCAACAATAAGGGATTTGAATCCTTCCTCCATCTTATGTGAATAAGCAAGTGATGCACGATGCTCTAGATCTCTCACAAATGTGTTTACTTCAAGACGAAGATGTGCACGATACTATGAGAAATCCAGTGCAACACTCAAGACTGATGATGATGATATGATGAGGATGAAAAATACAAAAGAGAGGATATGGATTACAACCTCCCAACAAGATCAGAAGCAAATGCCACGAAGCATTTCACGTCGGGTTCAAATGTGGAGGTGATCACAATCAGGGTGGATCGGGTCCGGTCGTGGCACACACAGGGTGTATGAAGCTAATGAATGTTCGAAGGTTTAAGGACGTGAAAGCAAAATTAATGTGGAGTATGGAGAAGAGAGAGATGTTGAAATGATTATGGGAATGGGAATGTAGGAGTGCAAGTTAGATTGATGAACATGAATGATAAGAATGAAAGAGAACCATACACACGAATCAAATTTGGAAGGAAGAATGGTCCATTGAAGGAGCTTCTTAAACACTTCCTAATTCTAATCCATATGCATAGTCTTCTTTGGATGATATGTATGCATGATGAGAATAGATGGAATCCTTACACATAAATCAGTTTCGAAAGGAAGAATGGTCTAATATTGGAGCTTCTTATACACTTTTAGAAACTAATCAATATGTATGGGTATGTATGGATTATATGCATGCAAGTGAGTTATGATGATAGAGTTTAATCACAAGCTCAATGAAACATCCTCACTGGTTCAACGCAATACTCTGGAGCCTTCTCACACATAGAAGAAAATAGAAGACATGTAAAAATACTTAAGAGCCTGAGAGAGAAGAGACAAAAGACAAGTGACAAGTGACATGAATTAAAAGGATTTGAATTAAGATACATGTATAAGATCTTCGTGATACATCAAGCTAAGCAGTCTACTAATCAAAGGCGGTTCGGATCCTCAAACCATGACAGTTCAACCGAATGTCACACGTAAGAAGGTGAGTTCCACTTCATTGACCCTATGTATGTCTAGGCTCGTAACGTCTAACTAAAGAAGTCTAAGACTCATCAAAACCAGCTCTAACTCACTCACACGCTCCACCGAGGGTGAGTCAAGTTAGAGATGCTGGTTTCAAGAGCCTATCCTGAATTAGAGTTCTAACTTAAATTTGAAAGTAGGTACTATACTCATACTAGCCCACATTGGATCCTCAATCGCTCAACCGAGGGTGATCGTCTCAAGGAAACCATAAGCTAGCAAGAGCCATACGGATTCCTAACAATGGTGCTCTAGGAGTTTGGAGGGGGGTTTATATAGTTTTCTGAATGAATTTGGGCCCTTGGATCTAGAGAAATCAACTCTCAACTCTAGGATCACTACTTTCGATTACAACCATTTGATTAATCAAATCAATGGCTTGGAATTCTTCTTTCTATCAAATCTAGTGTAAAGGAGTGAAATTTAGGTGCCTTCACATAAAGATTTATTCATGGGCATATAGTGATGGGTATATGCATGAGCATGGATGGTATGAGTGTCTATAAGTATAAATGTATGCATATGAATGCATCTAAATGAGTAATGCATGTGCATGTGTGTGTGCATATGAGTTGGGTGCAATTGTACAAGAATTGCATATGAAAGTGAGTATAAATGTGGTGCATAAATGTACAGTAATCATGAATTAAGTGCGTATGCATATTGAATGTATGAGAATGATTCATGATTTATCAAAAGTACTTATGTATTTGTTTTTTGGAATGATCTTCTTACAGACCATTTAAAGAATAATTGACGAGTAGTGACGACATGACGAAACCTATGAGCTTTTGACTAGGAGTTTGGAGCTGCATTTACGCTGCTTCTTCTAGTTTTCCTTTATCATTTGAAACTTAAGAAATTGTATTAGGATTCTTAATCAAAGTACTTGTATTAAATTTTTTTCAGCAAAGTATTTGTATAGGAATTTCATCAAGGCATTTGTGTAGGAGTCACTTTTCTAAAGAAACTATAGTATAAAAAGGTCTTAGCATTATTACTAAACAGTTCAATTATAAATCAAAACGTTACATTTCACTTTATTTCTCATGTCTGCAAACAATGCATCTTTAAATAGATCTTTTAATGAACATAGCATACATTCCTCTTTTATTTTAGAGACTCTTTTACATGCTCCTATAGAGAATACTACTAATCAATCCAAATAGAAGGAAACTAATGAAGAAAGTAGAAGAGTTAGTTAAAGATCGTATTGTTGATGAATCTTTATAATCTCTATCATATGATCATTGCTTATCTAGATTTTTACCTTTGTTTTCAATTGTATCACCTGAACCTAAAAGCAATGAAATTTTTTTCCCTCCACCTCTAAAAAGAAATTTGTTTCTAGATATAGAGCTGCACACCCTTATGGACCACGGACTCATAGGCTAATCTGAAATAGTGTTTTAAACTATATTTAGTCACTCTTCACATACTAAAAACACATCCTTGTTCCTAAAGTGCGCAGAAAAAATACCCAACATGTAGTCACATATTGAGGATAACGCAAGTCAGTTCTGATCAGGGCTTGTTTCCTTTCACACCCCTCGCCAGATTTGGTGAACCTGACATGAAACGTGATGCTAGTGTGCTTAGGATTTTGGGTTGTGTTTTAAGTCCTAATTAAAAAGGTTAACCTTTATTTTCTTCTTGTTTGCAGGTGAGTGGAGGAAGAAGCTACTATGACAAGTGAAGATCCTACTGCTACCTACTCTTTTCCCTAGTTGTTGAGGGTTGTTCTCTAGGGAACTAAGCGCCTCCACGGGAAGAAGGGTAATTCAAGCTGAAGAATCCTCGTGACATCATCCCCCCCCATCGACACAATAGAAGGCTATCATTGCACAATCACTTTTAGTTTGTATTTAGGATAGATTTACTAAAAAAGTTTGTAAAGAATTATCACAGTGCACATTAGAACCTTCTACATCAAGCAACTTCAAGTAAGGTTTTTATTAAAGAAGAAGGATTGTTTTCATGGCATTAGAAATTAGTCACATTACACTTGCATTTGTAAGGCATTGAAACATCATTGCATTAAGAAGAACTAGTTTTGTTTAGTATTGCAAGCAAGTGGATGTTAAAACGTAGGGTTGCTTATTTGAATATAAAGGATAGCTTATAAAATATACAAAAGGATTTATAGCTTTTAACAGTATACAAAAGGATTTACTTTATTACACGAAAAAGATTTTATTCTAAATAGAAACACTTAGTTTTTTTAATTAACACTTACTTTATTGCACAAAAAGAGTTTTATTCTTAAACAGATAGATTTAGTTTTTTGATTTAATTAGTTGTTATTATTTCTTTCATACTCCATTAAAACCCAGAAACAAATTAAGAAAATTTATTTAAGTAATTTTTGTATTTCTTGTTTTTCCTACTACATTGAAATCCAAAAACATTCAAATTAAGAAAATTTATTCAAAACTTATAAAACCTATCTACACATCTATTTTCATTAGAGTAACCTTTGGGATTAAAAACTCAAAGGTTAGAAAATTAAAGTAAATTTTGGAATTAAAAACTCACAAATTAAAAGGAAAACAAATTATAAAATCAAACTTTCAAGTCTAGAGATATTACAAGCTCAGGTTCAACTCAGGATAAAGTAAACAAGTTGAAAATATATTGATAAAGGAAAATATTAATAGAAAAATATTCTTGGCTTTCTCATCTAGGGATAGGTTTTAGAAAGTTTAGAGAGAGATTAGAGCGTGCTATTAGAGATTTACTACGCCATTCTAAGCGTTATCAAGAATGCAAGATGGAGGAAATGTTTAAGAACATGATGATAGAGAAACAATGAACACGAACTGTACAAGCCATCTTAAGAGAAAAAGGGAAATTTATTGGGTTAAATATCACTGAGTACCTGGATGCATTTGAAGAGCAAGTGCAAATCCAAGGTTTAGCTGAGGATGTCCTAGTAAAGTACTTTGGTCATGTAGTTTCTAGTTCCATACTAGAAAGCATTCAAGTAGATGCTTATAAACCTAGGGAGGAGTTTAGGAAAGAACTCCACAAAATGTTTTATCTTGAGGACTTTAGTCAACACAGCCCTGATGGATTTTTGCGATGGGTAAACTCCTCAAAGACGAATGATTCTCTAACTCATCTTCATGGTGAGTTCATGAGATGATTTTCCCAACTTTCTGAGGAGGATAGAAATGCATTAAATCCTGACCCAATTATTCATTTCCTCAAGATATTGAGTATTGACGATAGAGTTGAGGTAGAAAGACAAATAGAAGAGCCAAGCCAAAGATATGGTCTTACTGATGATTGGGAAAAAGTGAAACGTTAAATAGAGGTTGTCACCCAAATCAAACAAGCACAATTTGTTTTGCATGCAAAACCTAATTCTTCTTAGCTAGGGAGTTACCTATTGCAAGGCAAACTAATATACCAATGCTTGAAACTATAGCTATGGCTAACATTGCAGTAGCCACTAAAGCTCCAATTGAATTTCAATTAGACATTTTATGTAAAAAAATGGAAAATGCTATAAATATGTAGGCATCTCTTTCCAAAGAGGTTACCCAATTAAATAATAAAGTATATTCCATGAGTTTCAATGAGCGTGGAGCTAGCAATAGTGGTGTAGGTCAAGCAACACCCATACAGCTAGTTATGACACACTATATTCCTCCTGAGTCAGTTTTTGAGCCAACCCCACCTACTTAGTTCGTTGCTCAGCCAGCTTTTCAAAGGAACACTAAAAGAGAAGGAACTGGTGAAAAATGGTCCAATTGAGGTACTGGTGAGAGCTAGAGATGAAATTATGTGCAAAATAGCATGACGATCTCCTATTGCCAAGCCTCTGTGTATTCTCACATTGCCAATGTTGAGGAGAAATGGAGACGAGATGACATGGAGGATGATATAGAAGAGGGAGATAAGAGAATGAGCAGAAGGCAAATTAGAGAAAATGAGAAGAAAAATGACAACAAGGTACAATTTGAAGATACAAACTTTTCTCAGGAAGAGAAAAGAAGAATAATTAAAGAAGGAAAGAAACCAACATAAGAAAATGTCCAATCATAGGAAAGTCAGAATACCCCAAGTAAGGATGAAAAGAGAAAATCTGAAAATTAAAATAATCAAAACCAAAATACTAAAAATGAACATAAAGATGAATAGAAACAAAATGAGGAAAAAGGGAAAAAAAAAGGAAGAAGAGCTCCACGAGCAATTATGATCTAGAAGCTCAGGAAAAAGAATGATGCTAAGGAAATCCTAAATGATATACTTCTAAAAATTCAAGTAACAATGTCCCATGAACAATTGTTTTCAATCGCAAAACCTGAGTTCAAGGATAGTTTTATTAGACTAATTAGAAGGAGACAATTTCCACTACCACAGGATGAAGATATTCAAACTTTGGCTCCAAGTATAACTATAAGAAGAAGATCAAAAAGACTTGCGTGCATCTCGAGCCCATGAGATCAGTTTGAGGGAGATTCATTGTGAAGTGAGATCTTATCTTATAGCTCATTCACCTCCCACACATTGAGCAATGTATTATTGCCAACGGCATTGTATTTGTATATGATTTAATACATATATGATCATTACATTCCCATTTCACTTCTCTTTTATAACTTCATCAGAACTATGATCTTCTCAGAGCTTGTTCTTAGTGCATGATTGATCATTTTTCATGATTTAAATGATGGTAGATTCAACAATTTTTGTCTAGTAAATTTCTACAAAATGTCATTAGCATTCCTTTCTCAGGATTGTGAGCTATTAACACATCTTCACCCATTGGTCTGTTCACAATTGAACCCCGAAATTGTCAGGATGGTCTTATGATTTGCTAAACATCTTTCTCTATGTGTAGTCCATAGTTTTTTATGAAATTACTCATGATTGATAGCTTAATGTGTTGGAGCACAACAATCACAAATTTATGATTAAAAAGAGCTTGAAGCAAGTCAATGATCAGATTGAAGTGAAAGAAGTCATTTGAGAAAGTGAAGAGATCTCAGAAGTGAAGCTTGTATACATATGTACGTTACAGATGGAAATTCTTGTACTATGAGTGTAGATGATCCTTAGGATGGTAAGGAGTAATGTAATAGACGTGGGATAAGTCTAGAATCATATTTATATAAGTTAATGATGTAAAGAAATACGAGAGAGAATCATTCGAAGCCAAGTGTCATTAAGATGGATGTGTAGAGAGTCATCTTCACGAGTTAGCGTCGAGTCTTTCTCTAATTTTTCTCAGCTTGATCATGTGGATCAGGAAATCCTTTGTATACATCTAATCTAGAAGCTAGTGAATCTATGTTAAAAGTTTCATGGTCTAATTCCTTTCATGCTGTGAGTATGACCAATAGGAACATGTGTATGTAAAGTCTGTAAGTAGACCTCTCAGAGTCGCGCACTTTTTCATGTCAATGTTT
>CM035407.1:209461960-209464460 GCA_020310875.1 Ceratopteris richardii | reverse complement strand
TAGAGCCACTGTGGGTTGTTTCTTGGATGACCAGGAAATTGGTTTATCACCTGCAAAGCATATGTAACCAGATGTACTCCTCCTGTCATCCTTACAACCTGCCCAATCTGCATCTGAGTATACCTTGATGTCAATGTCTGATGAATATGGATAATACAAACCATGATTTTGTGTTCCCTTTAGGTACTTTACTATCTTCTTGGCTGCCTCCAAATGTGGTACTCTTGGCTTATGCATAAATTGGCTAAGTACACTAACACCATATGAGATATCAATCCTAGTTAAGGTAGCATAATTAAGACTACCTACCAAACTTTGGTAACCTGTGATATCCTTGAGTTCTTCTCCTTCATGTGCACTGAGTTTGTGATTGACTTCCATAGGAATGTTTGAGACTTTAGCTTCCTGCAAATTAAACTTCTTGACCATGTCCTGAATGTACTTCTTCTGAGTAATGAATATACCTGAATTTGTGTAGACCAATTCAAGCCCTAGGAAGTACTTCAATAATTCCAAGATCATTGATCTTGAATTCCTTCATCATTTGACCTTTGATGTGTCTAATTCCTTGAACATCATTTCCTGTAATAATGATGTCATCAACATAGACACACAAGTATATTACCTCTGAATTGTTCTTCTTTATAAACAATGAAGTATCTGCTTTACTCATCACAAATCCTTGATCCAAGAGATAGGTTGTCAACCTATAGTTCCATGCTCTAGGTGCCTGCTTCAATCCATACAGAGCTTTCTTCAATTTGCAAACATGATTTACCTTATTGGGATCCTCATAGCCAGGTGGTTGTGACATGTAGACCTCTTCAGATATCCATCCATTCAAGAATGCATTCTTCACATCCAATTGGTACATGTTCCAATTCTTGGATGCAGCTACACTCACCATAATTCTGATAGTTGGCATCTTTGCCACAGGAGAAAATGTCTCCTCATAATCAATGCCTTGGGTTTGTGCAAAACCCTTGGCTACCAACCTAGCTTTGTACCTGCTTATTGTACCATCTGAGTTCCTTTTGAGTTTGTAGATTCATCTGGATCCTATCACCTTCATGGAATCCTTCTTGGGTACCAAGTCCCAAGTATCACTCTCCTTGAGAGCCTCCATTTCTTCATCCATTGCTTCCTTCCATTCTGGTTTAGTAATAGCTTCCTCAAATGTACCTGGTTCTTCACTTAAGATATCCTTTGCAAGATATACAGAGTGCTTGGTTACAAGTGAAGTATCATATCCATACCTAATAGGTTTCTTCTTTTCCCTTGAAGATCTCCTCATAGCTTGAGTTGAGGATTCTGGATTGTCTTCAAGTTGCTTCATCTTCATCTTCCCTTTTGATTTCCAAGCTTTGAACTCTTCAATGTTGATGGTGTCTTCATCATCTGAGCTTGTGTCCTCATTCTGAGTTGGTTCTTGCCTGACAAGCTTTGGAAAGTCTTCTTCCATATCATAAGGTAGGCTCACTTTCCTGCACTCATTATCATACCATGAATCATTTTCATCAAAGATGACATCTCTGCTTACCTTGAAGCCTTTGTTTGAGGGGTTATAGAACCTGTATCCTTTCTGATTCAAATCATAACCAATAAAGATACACTTTTCAGCCTTAGGGTCTAGCTTTCCCCTTACCTGTGAGGGAATATGTACATATGCAACACACCCAAAGATCTTGCAATGATCCAGAGAAGGTCTCTTACCATGCCAAGCCTCATAGGGTGTCATTCCATCAAGTGTCTTTGATGGCAACCTGTTGATTAAGTATGTGGCAGTAGATACACTCTCTGCCCAAAGATAATTTGGTAGTTTCTTTTCATTAAGCATAGACCTAGCTGTCTCCACAATGAGTCTATTTCTTCTTTCAGCTACCCCATTTTGTTCAGGTGAGTACCTTGTGGTAATCTCCCTCTTGATGCCTCTTTCCTGCAAGAAGTCTTCAAAGTCATTGGAGAAGTATTCTCCACCACCATCAGACCTTAATCTCTTTAATTGTCTACCTGTTTGATTCTCTACTAATGCAAGATACCTTTTGAAGCAATTAAATACTTCATCTTTATGTTTCATGAAGTACAAGATAGTCCATCTGCTATAGTCATCTATAAAAGATACATAGTACCTTGATCCAGATATGGATGGCTCCTTGCTTGGTCCCCAAACATCTGTATGCACCAATTCCAAGTAATCTTCATGCATAAATCCTTTCTTGGTATATGGCAACCTGTGTGACTTACCAAATTGACAAGCCCCACACTTGTATATCATGTGTTGCTTGGATACATTAGGTATCCCAAGCACACATTGATCCCTGCTCATCTGCTTTATGGTTCTCTCTCCAATGTGACCCAATCTCTTGTGCCACATCTCTAATTCTGATAGGGTTTGGTCCCTATAGTTGTACAGGGCAATATTTTTAGTATCCTCAAGTTCAAAGGTAAACAATCTACCTGACTTCTCTCCCTTGGCTATCCTTCTGAATCCATGTCTTGG
>CM035407.1:209444460-209446960 GCA_020310875.1 Ceratopteris richardii | reverse complement strand
GGAAGCACACCTCATGAGCAAAGATCTTATATCATTTATTACAGGAGATGAAGAAAAACCAGAGTTTGCAGATCCAAGTATTCCTACTAGGGAAGAACTTGCAATGTTGAAGACTTGGATGAGAAAGGATGCTCAAGCAAGGAGTATCATCTACATGGCTGTAAATGATTATCTTTTACCTCACATCAGAGGTTTGGAAAGTGCTACAGATGTTTGGAATGCCTTGGAAGAGCATTTCCAAAATACAACTAAGTCAAGGAAGTCCTCACTATGGGCTGAGTTCACAACCTTCAAGAAGAAGAGCTCACAATCAATTTCAGATTATGTGGCAAGGATGAAAGATATTGCAGATAGCTTGGGAGCAGTGGATGAAGATATTGAAGAGGAAAAGTTGGTAAGACAAATACTTACAGGTCTAAGAGGTGATGAGAAGTGGAAGCCTTTTATATTGTCCATAGAGTTGTCACTTGATCACTTTACTCCTGACCTTAATCAATTGCTAGGACACATGCTAACCTTTGAGCAGGATCTTAAAGGAGACAATGATAGAAGTACAAGTCAAGCTATGTACTCCAAAGACAAGAAAAAGAATGGCAAAGGAAAGCAATCAAATGATGATGAAGGGAATTCAAATCAAGCCAATTTCACAAAAGGGAAGACAAATTTCAGAGGTAAAGGAAGAGGAGGTAAGAACAAAGATAATGCTAAAGCTTGTTGGATTTGTGGCAGAACAAATCATTTGGCAAATGATTGTTGGTATAACAATCAAAGTGGAGGATACAACAATCAGAATTATAGCCAAAGAGGTAGAGGAGGCAAAAACCAAAGAGGCAACTTCAGAGGAAGAGGTGGTAGGACATCATATGGTAGAGGAGGTGGAAGAAACTTCCAATCTCAGTCCTACAACAACAATTACTACAATTATGCATCAGATCAGAAGGATGACATGACTCTTATCTTGAATGCAACTCATGAATCAATGGGAGAAGATCAAAGAGTGTTTTATATTGACTCAGGGTGCAGCAACCATCTGAGTGGGAATCTATCTTTGATGACTGATATGGAAGCAAGGGTGAATGGACATACAGTTCAAACAGGTGACAATACCAAACATAAAGTGGAGAGCATTGGATCAGTGAAGACAAAGAGTGGAAGTACACTTCTGAGCAAGGTACTTTATGTTCCTACTATTCCTAAAAATTTGATAAGTGTAGGGCAAATTGTGGAGAAAGGATATGAGGTGAGATTCACAAATGATGGTGTTTATGTACAAGATCCAAATCAGGGATATAGAAACATAATTGCAGGTAAAAAGGAAGGAAGATTGTTTACTCTCAAAGTCCAAGGTAATGTGGGACATGCACTATTTACCTATGGAGGTCAAAAGGTGTCTGAATTAGACCTATGGCATAAGAGGCTAGGTCATTTCAATGAGAGAGCTATAAAGGAGATGTCAAAGAATCAGGTGGTGCTTGGATTGCCAAACATTGAAGGGCAACATATGGTGTACAAGTGTGAAGCTTGTCAATTAGGTAAAGCACATAAGAGTTCTTATAACAAATCAGGGTACAAGTATTCAAATATGCTTGAATTGGTTCATACAGATGTATGGGGTCCCTCAAAGGACTATAGCATAAATGGATCCAGATATTATGTGTTGTTTGTTGATGATGCAACCAGGTGGATTACTTTGTATGTAATCAAGGATAAATCAGAAGTTTTCAAGACATTCAAACATTTTCATGTCTATGCAGAAAGGATCACAAGACAAAAGCTAAAGAGGTTAAGATCAGATGGAGGGGGAGAGTATTTCTCAAAAGAGTTTGATGATTATTTGTGGAATGCAGGTATCAAAAGAGAAGTGACTTGCAGGTACTCCCCTCAACAAAATGGAGTAGCAGAAAGGAGGAATAGGACTCTTGTAGAGTTTGCAAGAGCCATGATGAAGGAAAAGAATTGTCCAAATTACTTATGGGCAGAAGCTATTAACACTGCAACATACCTTGTGAATAGGTTGCCTTGCAAAGCTTTGGATGGAGGAACCCCTTATGAAGCATGGTGGGGTAAGAAGCCTAGTCTTGATCATTGTAAAGTATTTGGATGTATTGCATATGCTTATGTTCCTTCACAATTAAGACATAAGCTAGAACCAAAAGCAGAGAAGTATGTGTTTATTGGATATGATGATAGACAGATGGGTTACAGATTGTGGAGTCCATCCACAAAGCAATTTCTTGTTACTAAAGATGTAACATTTGATGAGCAAAACATGTGGTATAGAGGATCACCAAATGAGTATACAGGTGTTGAAGAAATTCAAAGGAAAGGAAAGGCAAAGGTAAAAGTTTGTGAAGAAATTGTTGATGAAGTTGACTCTAGATGTAGAGTGCAGGATCATATAGAAGAAGGGCCAAGATTTGATCCAGAATCAAATGAGGCTGAAACTTCAAGAAGTGCAGAAATCAGAAGATCTACAAGAGAGAGGAAAGAGCCTATAAGG
>CM035407.1:209431960-209434460 GCA_020310875.1 Ceratopteris richardii | reverse complement strand
TTTTCATAAATCCTTTTTTAGATGTCTAAGTCCATAGTTAATGCATTTATGAGCAAGATTTGAGAGTCTACTTGTAATGAGGCTGAGAGAATTGAAGACAAGAACATTTACATGTTTCGTAGGGCCCATCTACCCTACGTCGGTTCCAAAGAGAGAAAAATATCTATTGATCGCCACTGACTATGCAACAAAGTGGCTTGAAGCTACTGCCTCTCGTGATTGCACCACTTAAACAATTGCTCATTTCATTTATAGTAACATCATTTGCAGATTTGGATGTCCCCTTGAAATTTATACAAATTAAGGTACTCATTTTGTGAACAAGGTCCTGCATGAAATTTTTAACAGGTACAAAATTCTACATAGGACCTCTTGTGCCTATTATCCAAGAGCTAATGGACAGGCAAAATCCACCAATAAGGTATTAATTGCCATGTTAAAAAAGAAATGTATGTTACAACCCACTTCTTGGGGCATTGCTTATCAAGGAACCTTATGGGCGTACATATTAGCTTACAAAGAAGCTACTGGATACTCTCCATTCCAATTGGTCTATGGGATATTGCCTATTGAACCCTTTGAATTTCTACATGGATCACCAAAACTAGCATTCATGTAGGGAAAGAAAGATTGTGGTGTCTCTCAGAGGCTTGGAGCACTGCACAAAGTGGAAGGGATATGTCTACATGCTGCAAAATAGTTGATAGAGACTCAAATGAAGAGGAAGGAGGCACATGATTGGAATTTGTGGAACAATAACTTACAAGCAGGCATGTTAGTCCTTCTCCATAGACCTCAAATCCACACACAAGGGGAAAATGGCTTCCACACTAGGAAGGACCTTATCAAATTAAGATGATGTTGAATTGGGGTGCAGTGGAGTTAGAGACTCTGGAAGGAGAGGTACTACCACTGGTCAATATATCAATGCTCAAGGCCTATCATCAACACCACTGAAGCTTTCTAGATCACGTGGAACTTGCAAAATATGTCCAGGTTCTACGTAGCTTTCTCATTCCAGTTTTGTATAAGTTTTCGTAGTTTGTATCCATTTTCATGCTTGTTACTTGAGTTTTTATGCAACTTAGAGGCCATTTCATAGCCCTTTGCATAAGCACAAATTTAGGAATTTTGTGGGAATTTTTTAAAGCATTTTTACAATTTTCTAGCATTTTTTCATCCTTCCAAATTTCATTTTCTTGATAAAATGGAGGAATAAAGGAAGTTCAATATGGTTTTGAGTGCAAAAAGTGCTCTAGAACTATAGGAATTTTTGAGATTTTTTTTATTTTTTTGGATTTTCTTTTTATTTTTTATCTAAGTTTTGAATATTAAAAAAAAGGCCCCCCCATGGGTAATTTTTTTAATTGAAAAAAAGCCCCCCATGGGTAATTTTCTTTTATTGAAAAAAACCCTCTCCTCTCTCTCTCTCTCTGTCTCTCTCTCTCTCTCTCCCTCTCTCTCTCTCTCTCTTTCTCTCTCTCTCTCTCTCTCTCTCTGTCTCTCTCTCTCTCTCTCTCTCTCTCTCTCTCTCTCTCTCTCTCTCTCTCTCTCTCTCTCTCTCTCTCTCTCTCTCTCTCTCTCTCCCCCCCCCCCCCCCCGGTCCCCGTGCCCCCTCCACCCCCGCCTCCCGGTCGGCCCTCCCTCCCGTGCCCCCGGCCCCCAGCCACCCCCCTAGCATGATTTTTAAAATTTTTTATTTAATTTAATTTATTTTTACTGATTTTATTTATTTATTTATTTATTCTTATCTTCTTTTATTTTATTCTCTTTTATTTTATTTTAGTTTTACTTTTTTCTTTTTATTTAAGCTTTGCCCAACACCACGTGCATATTTATAAAAAACACATACATACATACATACATATATATATATATATATATATATATATATATATATATATATATATATATATATATATATATATATATATGTATATATATATATGTATGTATTTACTTATTTAATTTTCCATGGTCCAATGCTTTTGGCTCTAGATTGTACCCGCGATGCCCATTTTTTTTCAATTTGGGGTCATTTTCATGTCTTTTGGCAGCTTTGAACTCATTTTTTGACTTAGTTTTTCCAAAATTCCAACGTTTTTGGACTTTTACTCAAAACACACATGTTTTGAGCACATTTCTCTTGAGTTTTTCATTACGCACATGGTCCGCCTGGTCTATTCTTACCTTATTTTACCATATGTTTCACATTTTCCCATATGCACCCCCTGTAGCTTTAATGCTTTCTCATTTTGACCCTCTCCAAAGCCCACAACCCTACTCCATCCCTCCCTTTGGCCTTCTAACCAGCCCCATCCTTACCCCTCCATACCCTATCAATCTTAGCCCCCTCAACCCTCCCTTCCCTCTCTTTCCTACCCTCTATTCGTCATCCTTTGCTTTTCCGTGCAAAATTTCCACTTTTGGTTCTTCTCTAGTGTTTGTTCTCTTCTGCTCCTTGTATACATGGTAGCTGCTTAAGTGTCCGTTTGAAGAT
>CM035407.1:209421960-209426960 GCA_020310875.1 Ceratopteris richardii | reverse complement strand
AACTACCAAGCTTGGTCTCTAAGGATGAAGACCTATCTACAAGGAAGGAGCTTGTATGGATTCATATCAGGAGATGAGGAATTGCCCTCATTTAAAGCTAGAGGCCTACCCACCAAGGAAGAGCAAGAGAGACTCAATCAATGGTGTGCAAAAGATGCTTTGGCAAGGGCATACCTTCTAAACTCTATTTCTGATTTTCTTCTACCACACATAAGGAATTGCAAAACTTCCCAAGAGACTTGGGAAACCTTGTCAACTTACTTTTCATCAAGCACAAGAGCCAGAAAGAATCAGCTATGGATTGAGTTTACAACTCCTAGGAAGCAATCAAAGCAATCTGTCTCAGATTTTGTTACCAAAGTCAAGGACATTGCAGACCAACTTGCAAGTGTTGGAGAGGAGATTGAGGAAGAGCAAATAGTCAGACAGGTAATCAATGGACTAAAGGCAGATGACAAGTGGGAGAGCTTTACCACAGCAATGGACTTATACATGGACATCCAAGCACCTGATCTAACAACTCTGATTGGACAACTCTTCACACATGAAGCTAAGCTTACAAAGAATGGAGATTAATCAAAAGGTAATAATCCCTCTGCCCTTTATACTGATAAGAAGGTAAAAGATAAAGGTAAAAGCAAGAAGGTTGATGAAGAAGGCTCTACCTCCCAAGCAAACTATGCAGGGAGAGGTAGATCTTCAAGAGGTAGAGGCAGAGGAGGTAAGTCAGGTAGGGGGAGACCCTACAACCAATCTCCATGCAATATTTGTGGCTTGTCTAACCATACCACAGATGAATGCTACAAAAACTACAAGAACCAAAGAGGAAGAGGTCACCAAAGAGGAGGATACTCTCAAGGCAGAGGCAGATTCAACCAATCTCAAGGCTACCATGGCTACAACAATAATTATAACAACAACTACAATCACAATGGCAATTATCAAGGTGGATACAGAAATAGGAAAGACTACAACAATTATGCAGAGGAGCAAGATGACTCCCTATTGATTATGAATATGACTTCTAAGTCAGGTATCAATGATGATCACTTATTCTATATTGATTCAGGTTGCTCTAATCATGTAGCTGGAAATGTTGCATTACTTTCTGATTTGGAAGAACCCAAAGGCAAGCACCAAGTGCAGACAGGTGATGACACTAAACATTCAGTTGTTAAAGTAGGTAATGTCAAAACTAGTGATGGTAATCAGAATCTATTGAGCAGAGTATTGTATGTTCCAACAATCACCAAGAACCTAATGAGTGTAGGTCAGATTGTGGAGAAAGGTCTACAGGTCAGGTTCACACAACATGGTGCATATGTGGAGGATCCAAGACATGGATTCAGAAGGATAGCCAAGGGAGAAAAATCAGGTAGATTGTTTACCTTTGAACTTGAAGACACTAAGAGTATTGCTTTGTACAACTATAAGGATCAAACACTATCAGAATTGGACATTTGGCACAAGAGATTAGGTCACATTGGAGAGAGGACCTTAAAGCAAATGAGTAGGGATCAATGTGTGCTTGGGATACCTAATGTATCCAAGCAACACATGATATACAAGTGTGGGGCTTGTCAATTTGGTAAGTCGCACAGATTGCCTTATACCAAGAAAGGTTTTATGCATGAAGATTATCTGGAATTGGTGCATACAAATGTTTGGGGACCTAGCAAGGAGCCATCCATATCTGGATCAAGGTACTATGTGTCCTTCATTGATGACTATAGCAGGTGGACTGTCTTATACTTCATGAAACATAAAGATGAAGTATTTAATTGTTTCAAAAGGTATCTTGCATTAGTTGAAAATCAAACAGGTAGACATTTGAAGAAGCTAAGGTCAGATGGTGGTGGAGAATACTTTTCCAATGACTTTGAAAAATTCTTGCAGGAAAGAGGCATCAAGAGGGAGATTACTACAAGGTACTCACCTGAACAAAATGGGGTAGCTGAAAGGAGGAATAGACTCATTGTAGAGACAGCTAGGTCTATGCTAAATGAAAAGAAATTGCCAAATTATCTTTGGGCAGAGAGTGTATCTACTGCCACATATTTAATTAACAGGTTGCCATCAAAGACACTTGATGGAATGACACCCTATGAGGCTTGGCATGGTAAGAGACCATCTCTGGATCATTGCAAAATCTTTGGTTGTGTTGCATATGTGCATATTCCCTCACAGGTAAGGGGAAAGCTAGACCCTAAAGCTGAAAAATGTATCTTCATTGGTTATGATTTGAATCAGAAGGGATACAGGTTCTATAACCCCTCAAACAAAGGCTTCAAGGTAAGCAGAGATGTCATCTTTGATGAGAATGATTCATGGTATGAAAATGAATGCAGGAAGGTTAGTCTACCTTATGACATGGAAGAAGACTTCCCCAAGCTTATCAAGCAAGAACCAATTCAGAAAGAAGACACAAGCTCAGATGATGAAGACACCATCAACCTTGAAGAGTTCAAGGCTTGGAAATCCAAAGGGAAAATGAAGATGAAGAAGCTAGAGGATATACCAGAATCCTCAACTCAAGCCATGAGGAGATCTCATAGAGAAAGTAAGAAGCCTATTAGATATGGGTATGATACTTCTCTTGTAACTAAGCATTCTGTATATCTTGCAAAGGATCTCTTGAATGAAGAACCAGGTACATTTGAAGAAGCAATCACTAAACCAGAATGGAAGGAAGCAATGAATGAAGAAATGGAAGCTCTCAAGGAAAGTGACACTTGGGACTTGGTACCCAAGAAAGAGTCTATGAAGGTGATAGGATCCAGATGGATCTACAAACTCAAAAGGAATTCAGATGGTACAATAAACAGGTATAAAGCTAGGTTGGTAGCCAAGGGTTTTGCACAAACCCAAGGCATTGATTATGAGGAGACATTTTCTCCTGTGGCCAAGATGCCAACTATCAGAGTTATGGTGAGTGTAGCTGCATCCAAGAATTGGAACATGTACCAATTGGATGTGAAGAATGCATTCTTGAATGGTTGGATATCTGAAGAAGTCTACATGTCACAACCACCTGGCTATGAAGATCCCAAGAAGGTAAATCATGTTTGTAAATTGAAGAAGGCTCTGTATGGATTGAAGCAGGCACCTAGAGCATGGAATTACAGGTTGACAACCTACCTCCAAGATCAAGGATTTGTGATGAGTAAAGCAGATACTTCATTGTTTATCAAAAGGAACAATTCAGAGGTAATATACTTGTGTGTCTATGTTGATGACATCATTATCACAGGAAATGATGTTCAGGGAATTAGACACATCAAAGGGGAAATGATGAGGGAATTCAAGATCAATGATCTTGGATTATTGAAGTACTTCCTAGGACTTGAATTGGTCTATACAAATTCAGGTATCTTTATTACTCAGAAGAAGTATATTCAGGACATGGTCAAGAAGTTTAATTTGCAAGAAGCTAAAGTCTCAAGCACTCCTATGGAGGTCAACCATAAACTCAGTGCTCATGAAGGAGAAGAACTCCAAGATATTACAAGTTACCAAAGTTTGGTAGGTAGTCTAAATTATGCTACCTTAACCAGGATTGATATATCTTATGGTGTTAGTGTACTTAGCCAATTTATGCACAAACCAAGAGTACCTCATTTAGAGGCAGCAAAGAAGATAGTAAAGTACCTAAAGGGAACACAAAATCATGGTTTGTACTTTCCCTATTCATCAGACATTGATATTAAGGTGTATTCAGATGTAGATTGGGCAGGTTGCAAGGATGACAGGAGAAGCACATCTGGTTACATATGTTTTGCAGGTGATAAACCAATTTCTTGGTCATCCAAGAAACAAACCCACAGTAGCTTTGTCATCTACTGAGGCAGAGTATAGAGGGCTAGCAAATGCCACTCAAGAAGCCATCTGGTTGAAGCTTTTATATTCAGAATTAGGCCTATATACAAGGCCACCAATCATATTTGGTGATAACACAAGTTCTCTTCACCTTGCAGCTAATCCAATTTATCATGCTAGGACAAAACACATAGAGGTTCATTACCACTATGTGAGGGAGAAGTTACTTAGCAAAGATATTCAATTATCATATGTGTCTACTAATATGCAATGTGCAGATTTTCTTACTAAAGCTCTGGATGGAAGCAAGCTATGCAGATTTAAATCCATGATTGGCTTGCAGGAAATAATTGAAGACTAGAGATGAAGACTTGAGCCAAAGTGTTTGGCTTGAGGGGGAGCTGTTGGTGTAATTCAAGCCTTAACACTTGGCTTGGATATCGACCTTGAAGGCTTAGCTTGGAACCTTTGAAGGATATATTTACAAGAATCAAGAACCATAGGAACCTAGTCTTATTGGTTCTTACCTTTTATCTCATGTAAAAGTCTATATGACTTTTACCACTCATGTAATCACACCTAACTGAGAAAGTCGTGGAAAATTTGATTGATTGAGTGGGTGAATGATTGAGAGAATATCTCAATCAACTTTTAGGTGAAAGATTCTAGGAGATTAACTTGGATTTCAAATTCAAAATCTCACTCAATCTATATAAAAGATACAAGGAAAATGTCGCGTGTGTTCTTCACTCTTCCCGAGGCATTTCTAAGTAAATCTTTGAGTGTGTAAGAGCTACACCATAGCCTACACCTCTGAGTACCATTGAGCATCACATTCTATGCCAATGGGAATGTACAATCAATAGAATCAATACATATCATTACATTCATGATCTCTGTTATTCTCTGAGTGTACTCTTCAACTCTGTCAACTTCCAAGAGGCATATCTCACGATCTACTGAATCAAATTGGATGATTCAAAGTGCATTGGATTCAGCTCAAAGTCTACTATACACCTACAAATTTCAAGGCCATTGGACCAACCATTGCAGAGAAATCCCAATCGAGGTGCTCACTGGTCTGTGACTGTAAGTTTCCTAAAAAATCAGGGGTGTACCTTATTTTGCTAAAGTGATTTCTCTGAGTGTGATTTATCATTTCCTTTCATTCCACTTGCAAATGA
>CM035407.1:209379460-209381960 GCA_020310875.1 Ceratopteris richardii | reverse complement strand
ACCTAGCTTTATACCTGTTTATTGTACCATCTGAGTTCTTCTTTAGTTTGTAGATCCATCTGGATCCTATCACTTTCATAGATTCTTTCTTGGGTACCAAGTCCCAAGTGTCACTTTCTTTGAGAGCCTGCATTTCTTCATCCATTGCTTCCTTCCATTCTGGTTTAGTGATTGCTTCTTCAAATGAACCTGGTTCTTCATTCAATAGATCCTTTGCAAGGTATACAGAATGTTTAGTTACAAGTGATGTGTCATACCCAAATCTGATAGGCTTCTTCTTTTCTCTCTGAGATCTCCTCATGAGTTGAGGATTCTGGTATATTCTCTAGCTTCTTCATCTTCATCTTTCCTTTGGATTTCCAAGCCTTGAACTCCTCAAGATCTATTGTATCATCATCATCTAAACTTGAGTCTTCTTTCTGGACTAGTTCCTCCTTGGTAGGCTTTGGGAAGTCTTCTTCTATATCATAAGGTAGACTAACCTTCCTGCACTCATTTTCATACCATGAATCATTTTCATCAAAGATGACATCTCTGCTTACCTTGAAGCCTTTGTTTGAGGGGTTGTAGAATCTGTATCCCTTCTGATTCAAATCATAACCAATGAAGATACACTTTTCAGCTTTAGGGTCTAGCTTTCCCCTTACCTGTGAGGGAATATGCACATATGCAACACACCCAAAGATTTTGCAATGATCCAGAGATGGTCTCTTACCATGCCAAGCCTCATAGGGTGTCATCCCATCAAGTGTCTTTGATGGCAACCTGTTAATTAAGTATGTGGCAGTAGATACACTCTCTGCCCAAAGATAATTTGGCAACTTCTTTTCATTAAGCATAGACCTCGCTGTTTCTACAATGAGTCTATTTCTTCTTTCAGCTACCCCATTTTGTTCAGGTGAGTACCTTGTAGTGATCTCCCTTTTGATGCCTCTTTCCTGCAAGAAGTCTTCAAACTCATTTGAGAAGTATTCTCCTCCTCCATCTGACCTTAGCCTCTTCAAATGTCTACCTGTTTGATTTTCAACTAATGCAAGATACCTTTTGAAACAATTAAATACTTCATCTTTATGTTTCATGAAGTATAAGACAGTCCACCTGCTATAGTCATCAATGAAGGACACATAGTACCTTGATCCAGATATGGATGGCTCCTTGCTAGGTCCCCAAACATCTGTATGCACCAATTCCAGATAATCTTCATGCATAAAACCTTTCTTGGTATAGGGCAACCTGTGTGACTTACCAAATTGACAAGCTCCACACTTGTATATCATGTGTTGCTTGGATATATTAGGTATCCCAAGCACACATTGATCCCTACTCATTTGCTTTAAGGTTCTCTCTCCAATGTGACCTAATCTCTTGTGCCAAATCTCCAATTCTGATAGGGTTTGATCCTTATAGTTGTACAAAGCAATACTCTTAGTGTCTTCAAGTTCAAAGGTAAACAATCTACCTGATTTTTCTCCCTTAGCTATCCTTGTGAATCCATGTCTTGGATCCTCCACATATGCACCATGTTGAGTGAACCTGACCTGTAGACCTTTTTCCACAATCTGACCTACACTCATCAGATTCTTGGTGATTGTTGGAACATACAACACTCTGCTTAATAAATTCTGATTACCATCACTTGTTTTGACATTGCCTACTTTAACAACTGAATGTTTAGTGTCGTCACCTGTCTGCACTTGGTGCTTGCCTTTGGGTTCTTCCAAATCAGAGAGTAAGGCAACGTTTCCAGCTACATGGTTAGAGCAACCTGAATCAATATAGAACAAATGATCATCATTGATACCTGACTTAGATGTCATGTTCATAATCAACAAGGAATCATCTTGCTCCTATGCATAATTGTTGTAATCTTTCCTATTTCTGTATCCACCTTGATAATTGCCATTGTGATTGTAGCTATTGTTGTAATTATTGTTGTAGCCATGGTAGCCTTGAGATTGGTTGAATCTGCCTCTGCCTTGAGAGTATCCTCCTCTTTGGTGACCTCTTCCTCTTTGGTTCTTGTAATTTTTGTAGCATTCATCTGTAGTATGGTTAGACAAGCCACAGATATTGCATGGAGAATGGTTGTAGGGTCTCCCCCTTCCTGACTTACCTCCTCTGCCCCTACCTCTAGATGATCTACCTCTCCCTGCATAGTTTGCTTGGGAGGTAGAGCCTTCTTCATCAACCTTCTTGCTTTTACCTTTATCTTTTACCTTCTTATCAGTATAAAGGGCAGAGGGATTGTTACCTTTTGATTGCTCTCCATTCTTTGTGATTTTTGCTTCATGTGTAAAGAGTTGTCCAATCAGAGTTGTTAGATCAGGTGCTTGGATGTCCATGTATAAGTCCATTGCTGTAGTAAAGCTCTCCCACTTGTCATCTGCCTTTAGTCCATTGATCACTTGTCTGACTATTTGCTCTTCCTCAATTTCTTCTCCAACACTTGCAAGTTGATCTGCAATGTCCTTGACTTTGGTGACAAAATCTGAGACACATT
>CM035407.1:209366960-209374460 GCA_020310875.1 Ceratopteris richardii | reverse complement strand
GCTGATTAAGAGCTACTCGAAAATAAAAAATCGGAACATTTTAACAAGGCAATTAAGATCATCCCCTTTGTATAGTTAAGATCCTCATTGAATGTTGGGCCATATTCATAGCATTTGAAATAAATGTAGCAAAAGCATTCCCAAGAGAAGATTATAATCAACAAAATTATACTAAGAAACATTCACACATTCATCAGAGAAATGCTCAAGATAAGTCAAGCTTAACACAAAGTGGAAGCAGAACTCGGCATTATATTTCTATTAAAATGATGTTTTACATTTCATGTGTTTTACAAGAATAATATGAATCTACAATAGAAGCTGATCATAGCTTTCCTCAGGTTAAGCATAATGGGATCCTCTGGAACATTAGAACACATCTCCTGCCTCTCTTGCTCCAAGATTGGCTCTTCAAGGTCAGCCATGTCCCCCGGTTCATCTGCAAGTGGGGGAAGAGGCTCCCTTGAAGCCGGTTGGAATCTCTCCATGTCTGCAATGTGTTTCCTTCCAACCTCTTGGTCTTCATCTGGGCATTCATTTACCCCATTGATTCTCATTCTAATGAAGCTCACTTGAGCATCATCCTTCTCCACAGCTATGCAGTGCCTGAACATCTTTAAGGAGCAAGCTAGAGTCGTTCCTCAAACAGAAGAAAACCACTTAGAGGCCAATGAACATCATGGCTAATGAAAATTGTTAAAATTGAAATTACCTGTGCCCGAAAAAAGGTCTAGGACCCAGTCATCATCATTGGAGAATAGTTGAGGCAATCTCATTATGAGCTTTTGTGGCTTCTGATAGGGGTTAACCAATGTCCTGTCCCCAGCTACATGACGAAGTTTCTTGGTAACGGCTGGGAACATGAGCACATTTGAGATCCCATTCTCATTGCAATGCTCCCTGACTCTCCTTTTGCTTACTTCATCATAATAGCCAACTGCAATGCATTCAGTGGAGCTCACAAACCTATGCAAAGGAGTGTGATTGACATTTGTTTTCACCCTGCCAATAAGAACTTTAAGTGACAGAGAGCATCATTAAAGCCATGGAGATAGAAAGAAGATTACTTACCACGTGAGGCACTCCACAACATGACATCTTGACTTCAGAGCAATTGAAACAGAGAAAGACTGGTCTCTGCTATGGAAAATTACTATCCTCCAAAGAGGAGACATAGTCAACTCTGCAAAATCAGTGACCATCTTCTGAATCTGAGGGTGTTTGAAGGGTTCATAGTCATTAACTGATCCCAACATCCTAAATCCATAGGGTATGTCTGCTATAAGAAGGGAGAAATGCTTTCTAGGCACAACAATACAAATATTATTTACATCACTACAAAATACATTATAATATACAGGCCTAAGGGGGTCTAGGGGATTGGAGAAACATTTCAGATCAGGTTCATCATCAAAATCAATCTCCTTGGTTTTCAGTCTAGATTTCTCATGCCTTGCTCTTTGAATGTGAGCCAGGAATGCAAGGGGGCAATCATCTACTAGCTCTGGAGACTTACTTTTCTTTGGTTTCTCTAGAATAAAGTGGAAAGAAAATTAAATGAGCTCTTCAATATACCAAACGAAACATAAGGAATCGATGCATGGCATCGATTTCGTGTGTGGGTCGATGCCAGGCATCGACTTATGCCGCCAGGTCGATGCCAGGCATCGACTTATGCCCCCAAGTCGATGCCAAGCATCGACTTATGCCCCCAGGTCGATGCCAGGCATCGACCCACACACGAAATGGATGCCAGGCATCGAGTTGGTAAGGTGAATCAAGGCATCTAGTCTAATAGCAAACCAGGCATGCTCTTTGAAAGAGAACCTACCCAATCACGAAACAGGATAAAATATTCTGATAAAGCTTTGTAGGATGATGTGGTTGGATAGTCTGCTTGGACCTCTGTCCAAGAAAAGCAACCTAGCCTCCATCATCACCTCCTGAATCTTCATGTATACTTTATGACTATAGTCACAGTAATGAAAAAGAGACTAGGTTAGACCAGAAACATGGGAGGAGGGAAAAAGGATTTGAGAATAACATACATACTTATTGAGCTCAGTCACCATCTCCTCTAGGCTTAACTCCTTGGAGATTACCCTTGACAAAGTTGATATAATCAATGTATCATCTTTGATTCCTTGAAGGGCCCTCCATGGTGTCAGCTTCATGTCCTCAGGAGCCTCTTCAATTGAGAGGTCAACTCTCCTTCCCTTTCCCTTCAGATCAACCTGTGGGTCTGGCCTCGACTTCCATTGCTTCTGGCCCTTGACCTCCTTGTTCTCCCACATTTTGAAAATTTTATCCTGCAAATCCCAGATCTCACCTGTTCTGAATGCCAGTTGAAACCATGGATCATATTTTCTCAAAGCATCAGACTTTCTATTCTCATCCAGTGCAATTCCAACCTCAATAAGGCATTGCTTCCGTAGATTGGGATGTATTCTTCCAGCTTCCTTCACGAGACTATCTTCATATTCATGGTGGAAGAATGGAATTCTCTCTATGGAGGAAATTTTTTGCATGTAGTCATTGTCATTGTTGTGATCCCAAGCAAGAAGCTTGGCTTCCTCAGTTGTAAGACCAACATATATTTTGCACTCTGCATACCTAAAGAAGAATGTGGTGGGGTGCTCCTTCACTAGCTGTCTGCGGGCCTCTACAGAGTGTGAACCACCAATCACATAATATGTATAATCCTCAAACCGACCCTCATTGAACTCCTCCACAGAGCTGCACTCATTCGGATCCACCATGACAAGGAAAGGCACAACAATAGCATGAGGATTTATCTTCATTTTCTTCTTAAGATTCTACACGTGCAAATTCTGTGGCTCCCTGATCTCAAGGGGCCTCCTCCCTGTGACTGGATCCATTGGTGGCCTATGGATGATATTGATTGGCAGGTGGAACAACTGCCCCTTCTTCACAACCTTTCTTCTAGCTATGTCCTCCCTCATCTTGTTCTACTCAGCACCAAGAACTCCCGAGGCAAGCTCCCCACCAGGTGCAACTATTATATCCTCAGAGCTAGAGCTTGAGTCAGAAGACTCTTCATCAGCAATTCTCTTCTTTTTCTTTAGGGACTTTTTCTGCACGCACTGCTTACCCCTTGCCTTTATAGGGGTTGTCATCTTCTGTTGTGTTGGCATGATGTTGCCCTCGATCCATGGCATCAAGTCCTTGATAAGATTCAATGAGTCCTTGCATATCTCTGCAAGCCTCTCTCGAACACAACACTCTAGGGACAAGAAATCCATCTTGCATATAACATTTCATAAACCTTTCAATGTCTCTACCAGGACAAGGAGGTTGTCAGAATCCTCATCTTCATAATCCAGTTTAATCACAAGGCCATACTGAAAACCCTTGTGGATGATCTCTCCTTAAGACCTCTACGTCCCTCGACCTTTCCTTCCTAGTTGCATCATCCTCAGGTATTTTGATGCTACTCTGTCCACCAGAAGACATTCCAACCGGATTGCTGGCCTTCTCAGAGGATAAGGATGCAATGTTCTTCTTCGGTTTTGCTTGTTGACCAATGTCTCTGTCACGTTGCTGATCCACAGAGCTCATTGTCACTTTCAGCTTCTTGAAGGGCCTCTCACTTTTGGACTCAGCATCCTTGAATGGGCTTGGAAATATGAGCTCAAACATTAATGTGTTTTTTAAGGGTCCAAGTCGATGCCAGGCATCGACTTGAGGGTGCAAGTCGATGCTAGGCATCGACTTTGTGTGCAAGTGGATGCCAGACATCAACTTGAGGGTCCAAGTCAATGCCACGCATCGACTTGAGGGTATAAGTCGATGCCTGGCATCGACTTGCACCCTCAAGTCGATGCCTGGTATTGACTTGGACCCTCAAGTCGATGCGTGGCATCGACTTGCACCCTCAAGTCGATGCCTGGCATCAACTTGCACATAAAGTCGATGCCTGGCATCAACTTGCACCTAAAAGTCGATGCCTGGCATCGACTTTGCACCCTAAAGTCGATGCCTAGCATCGACTTTCAGGCCACGTTCGATGCCAGGCATCGACCTTCCAGGTCGATGCCAGGCATGAACTTGAAGGTTTAAGTCGATGTCAGGCATCGACTTGACGGTGCAATTCAATGCCAGGCATTGACTTTTAGGTGCAAGTCGATGCCAGGCATCCACTTTAGGGTGCAATTCGATGCCAAGCATCGAGTTGGACCCCAAAGTCGATGCGTGGCATCGACTTGCACCTAAAAGTCGATGCCTGGCATCGACTTACACCATTAAGTCGATGCCTGGCATCAAATTGTACCCTCATTGGATCTATATTTCATGAGCTAAGAGAAATAAAAACCTAGAAAGCATACTATTTACTCAAACATACAAAAGGAATCTTTTAGGAATCTTTTTTTTGTGGTATGATTTTGTCTACCTCTTGGTACTCTTGCCAACATTCTTATTCTCCATGAGAGTTGCCTTGCTGGTTTGCTGAGCTCTATGCTCCATTGCTGTCTATGCTAAATTTACACTTCAATGGCAAGAGTATGGTATGTATATGAGGGAGGCTAATCTCATGTATAAATTGTTTCTTAGAATCTACTGCTTGGGGAAAAATCAAGTCTAAGTTGTGCTGAATATGGGAGATTAATGACATCTTTATAGTCTTATCCTTCTCACTTCAGTTCATATTCACATTTATCTTGTAACACGTTGTTGAAAAGGAAAATCAATGTATGAATAAACGTTCAACAAAGAACTTTGGGTTTCAAATGTCTTGAACAACAAAATAGGTTGGTAATTTCAACAAAATAGGTTGGTAGTTTCAAACGTCACTCATTGTCTTTGCAGAAAAGAGAAAATCAAATGAAGTTATCTTATAGCAAAATCTTAGATTCTTAGATTCAAAATCTTAGATTCAAAATTCATTTGAAAATCGTTTGTAAGAAGTGGTTTGCCACGGATATAGCTTTTACACATAATTCTTACATATATTTTTCCGTATACCTCTTTTACACAATTCTTTCTGAATATACTTTCATACACCTCTTTGAGATCTAGCCAATACCACAATAAAACCTAATCCTTGAAATCTTAACCAAAGGTAAAATTTCTTCTTGTAAAGTCTTCAATGGCACTACTCCAAACAATTCTAATATCTAATCCAATTGGAACTCAACTTGGATATATTTTGATTCACTCATAATTCTAAGACTCAATGACTCATATCTAGTTTGAAATCAACTGTGTATCTCATCTTTCAAAAGAATTAAATCTTTGGTTCCCTTATTAGTCTATATCTGAGTAATTAAGTAATTTAATTTTAGGCTTTAAGTGCTTTAATGTAATTTGATGTTTAATGCACTTTAATGTACTTTAATGAACTTTTGATTTCATATCTACTTGATGTGACATTTGATATGACATCTTCACTTGATCTCGGATTTCTACTTATTTAAAAAGGTAATTCATCTTCAGTCTTCTTTGAACTGAGTGAAGATGAGCTCAATCTTTTCAATGGATGCTTGGGCATCAGCTTCTTCTGCTCATATTGATACAGTTTCGGATTCATTGTTCTCAGTTGACCCTTTCCTCATAAGTGATGATCCCTATGGTTTAGAACGTGGTTTCTGTTGAGTCATTTAAGTTATCCAATTCACAGTGCAATGCTGCTCAACCAAATGCACCTCTTGATCTCCCATCTGATCCAACCATTGATCTCCCTTCTGACTTAAGTGCATGTGGAGCAATGGAAAAGCAAAGCAAGCTCAATCTATGTTTTAAAAGAAGGCCTCGTGAAGTAAGTCAAAAAAGATTTAAATTTCTTACTTCAGATAGACAGATTGCATTGGATATTGTGAAGCATTGTTGTGGTTTGACATGTTTGTACAATTTAGAATGAAGAAACTAAAGCACCTAAGAGAGAAATTCCTCCATTTAGATAGTGAAAGGCAGGATATATACCTTGTTTCTCGCATGCAAATGATTGAGGATAACATGTCAGTAACTTGTGTTGCTTTTGAATATTTCTTTAGTCAAGGGATGCGATGTTGCAGGGCTGCATTTAAAATTGCAATGGGTGTGGGAAATTTTAGAATACAGAGGGTTCAACAGGGGCTTATGAATGGGGATCTCAATTTGGATATGTTCCATGTTGGGACCAAAGGATCTGTTGGACGTCATGCAATGAATTGGATGATGAACTATTTTAGCTTGCATTGTGAGGTTATGCCTACAACTGGAAGGTTGCACTTGTTAGATAACTTTACTCGTCGAGAGGTATTTCAAATATATAGAGAAGACATGGAAAATATAAATGAGAAGTATGTGATCTATCATCACTTTACTCGATTATGGAAGGAAGAGTTTAACAATGTGTCTATTCCTCGTAAAGTTAGAATGGGTGAATGTTTAGTTTGTGCCACTTTGAAAAACATGGCAAAGGGGGCTACAACACCACAGGAAAAGGATAATTTTAAAAACCTTCTTAACAACCATCGTGAGAGTCAAGCTTTAGAGAGAAAGAAAGCAATTCATCATCGAAGTAAAGCACTCAGAAATCCGGAGCGTTATATGTGTTTGTTGATTGATGGTATGGATTAAAAAAAACTTGTTTGCCACATTTTTATCGCATCCCTAAGGACATTGGAGATGAAGTCCTTGTGCAAAAGCATTTGGCTGGTGCTTTGGTATACAATGGAACTGTAATGTCCAAGGTTTTCTTCACATATCCGAATGTGCATAATGATCCAAACCTTATAGTTATTGTCATTCATCGGGTTTTGCAATCATGGAAGGGTCTTTTGCCACCAAGTCTATATTTGCAACTTGATAATACTGCAAGAGAGAATAAAAATTCTACAGTCTTTGGATATTTAAGCATGCTTGTTGAAAAACAGGTATTTCAGAAGGTTAAGGTAAATTTCCTTCTGGTTGGCCACACTCATGATCACATTGATCAAATGTTCAGTACTTTCTCTAAGAAGTTGGCACGTAACAATGCTTTTACTCTTCCGATTTTATCTGAGCTGATTTCAGAAGCATATATTCCAAAACTAGAAGTTCAACACCTCACACAAATTTATAACTTTAAGCACTTTTGCTCAATGGGCCTTGATAATAGTGCTAAGGTTTTGGCTCCATTGCACAATATTAGTTTCAACCATGTATTCTTGATGAGGAGGGTTGATGAAATAACCCTTTTATTTGCAAAGCAGTATTCATCTTCTCCTGGGTGGGAGCCTAAAGAGGGATGTAGATTCTTATTGCAGGTGCCTAATTTGTCTACAGTGTATGGTGTAGAACAATCACCATATGAAGATAAAAACAATACAGAAAGATGTGGAAATGTGGTTGATCAAAGTAAAAGTTGGATGCATGCACTCATTGAAAAAAAGAGACATATTGAGCGTGAAAAAAAATATGTTGGAGATCAAGATGTATCTTCGTGGGAGGACTTTTTCAATCATCAAGAAGAGATTATACAGTATACAATTGCAAGTCATTGGCCAGTTGATGTTCCAT